>CM077648.1:74038618-74141118 GCA_039707465.1 Rhabdophis nuchalis
AGGTAAGTAAAGGTCCCATCTAACTTTATTTTTTTTAATTACAAGAAGAGGCTGTTAATGATATAATATTATACATTTGTATATGAAAAAGTAGGATAAGACATTGCAGATTTGCATACCCCATTTCAATAGTTGATCCAAGGAAGGATGGAATGCAGGAATCTGCAGCTGCTAATGTATATGGTGGACGGGCTGAAGAATCATTCCAGTAGATATCTTTTTTCATTCTTGGTAAATTCATATGCATTTCATCAACAGCCAATAGTGAAACCTATAAGAATTAAAAATTAGAACGCCTGCCACTCACATTTTAAACATCTCAAATATAAGCCACAATCCAAAAAAACGCACAACACAACCATATCATTTTTATTTAAAGCAGCAACAACAGCCTGGGCCAAAAGCAGAGTTTGAAATGGGATAAGCATGTAAGAGGAAACAAATCTTTAGAAGATGCTTTTAGGTCTTTAGATATCCAGTAACTGAGTGAGACAGCCTTGATGTAGCCTTACCTGCAATCAGAATGAATCAAATTAGAACAAAAATTAGACAATCTCAGAAGGGGAGGATCCTGTAGCAAGACCTAATGGATATTAATAACGAGTCAGCTTCCGTCATGTCATCCTGACAGAAGACATTCTACCAGAGAAGTCTACAGGTCACTAAATCTAATTCACTCTGGCTACTCCCACCAGCATAATTTAAAAATCCCAGGAACAGAAATGCTCAAAACAGGGGAAAAATCCTTATGTATAATTTGGAATGGTTCTTTAATTATGTTTTAAAATATGGCTTTCTAATATTACTACCTGAACGTTGCTGGAATTTTTCTTTCTCAATTTCTAGACAATGTATGCTCAGACTTCTTGCTGAACAGCTCCATTATTGCTTCAGCAACCTTGTCATGAACTGCATCTTACTCTACTGCAGGCGTCCCCAACCTTTGCAACTTTAAGTCTGAAGGACTTCAGCTGGCTGGAGAAGTCTGGGAGCTGAAGTCCTTCAGATTTAAAGTTGCAAAGGTTGGGGACCCCTGCTCTACTGGATAACACCCAGCAATATATTTTGAATATTGTAGCATTAGTTAATAATAATAATAATAATAATAAATTTAATTTATAGACCGCTCCCTCTCCCCAAAGGGACTCGAAGCGGTGCACAGGGGAATTAAAAAACATACAAACATAAATACATCATAAATATATAAAAATCAGATTAAACAAGTTATCCCTGCGCTAAAAACCCAAAATAGTAAAAACTAAACCCCTTAAAAAACCAATTAAAAAAATAAACAGATGACTAACCTAGGCCGGCCAAGCAGAAAAAGTGCGTTTTTAATTTTTGACGGAAGGAGCGGAGGTCCGTAGTTGTTCTAATTTCAGGGGGCAGGTCGTTCCAGAGGGTCGGGCCCACCACAGAGAAGGCCCTTTCCCTGGGCGCCGCCCGCTGGCATAGCCTAGTGGACGGCACCCGGAGAAGTCCCTCTCTGTGGGAGCGAATCGGCCGCAGGGATGTATGGGGCAGAATCCGATCCCGCAGATAGCTAGGTCCCGTACCATGGAGCGCTTTAAAGATGATGACCAACACCTTGAAGCGCACCCAAAAGACGACAGGTAGCCAATGCAGCTCGCGCAGGAGCGGTGTTACATGGGAAAACCTAGAGGTTCCCATAACTGCCCGCGCGGCTGCATTCTGGACAAGCTGAAGTCTTCGGGTGAACCTCAAGGGGAGCCCCATGTAGAGAGCATTACAGTAGTCCAGTCGGGATGTCACGAGGGCATGAGTGACTGTGCAGAGGGCATCCCGATCCAATAGGGGATGCAACTGGCGTACCAGGCAAACCTGGTAAAACGCCCTTCTGGCCACGGCTGTCACTTGATCTTCCATGGACAGCCGTGCATCAAGGAGGATGCCCAAGTTGCGTGCCCCATCCACAGGGGTTAGATGTTCACCCCCTATGGCCAGTGATGGAGTCAACTGGTTGTACAGGGATGCCGGAAACCACAGCCACTCGGTCTTGGACGGGTTGAGTCTGAGTCTGTTGCTTCCCATCCAAGTTGCAGTTGCACATGAGAAGACAATGGTTGTAGACCCCTTGATAGTAATGCAAAAAAGTAACCTAAGCAGGAATTGAAATGTAAATGAAAAAGCGAATGAACCAACAGCGAGGAAGCTTCAGCAGCTTGCAAGATGAGCACTGTATATGAAAACTGAACTATAAATAATTTTACTTTAATCTAGAAAATATTTATAAAGGTGGGAGCAGGATGCAACACTTGTGCTATTTCTTGCTAGAAATTGCATAAATTTATGATGTTGCAAGACAGCAAAAAAATAGTAATCAAATTGCCGGAGTTGGAGGCAACACCGAGGCTCTGGCTGCGAAGTGGACTGTGAGTGATATTATTTCAATGCTTGCAACTTTCAGCTTGAAAGAGGATGGAGGGGGGAGTTTGTAATATCCCCCCTCGGAATGGGAAAAAAAGCGGCGTTTAAAAATGCTCCCCAGGCTTGGGGAAGGGGAGAAATCAACATCCGATTTTCTTAAACTATAAGTGAAAGTCTTTCCTGTATTACCTTTGGATACTTAGTATCCAAGTCTGGCAACAATGAGACAATTTATTGCTTGTTAACTCCTGGCAGCTTCCAGAGGGGCGGGGGAAGATGGTGTTCCTTTGTTCTCAGGAGACATACTTTTCTTGGAAAACTGCTGACATTCCCTTGTGTTCGGGACTGCCTTTCTCTTTTCACTAATGATTGCATGTAATGGATTAATTGGACCTTTCCCTGAAGTGCCTTCTTTTTTTTCTTTTTACCTGATTGTTTTTAAGAACTTGGTTTCTCTCTGGATTATAAATAAATGAAATTGTGACTTTGGTCATCGGAATCTGCTCCCACCTTGTCTCACAGACTCCTCTCCAGCAGACGCCATTTTACTGACTAAAACTTACATCTTTCATTATGGCTTCAAAAAAGCAGACGCATCAACCTAAAATCACCTCGATGTTACCTGAAAAATCAGATGTGGATGCTAAATTAGCAGCAATGGATGAAACTCTTCAGAACATTATGAAAGAAATTAAAGAAATGTCAGTTCCAAATTAGAACTCTTGGAGACACAGAAGGAATTAATGGAAAATACACAAAAGATCGATGGTCTGGAGTTGGGGTTGGCTGGGACAAGGGAAGAGCTTAAAAGTGTTAATAATGAAATAGGGGATTTAACTGGTCATATGTCTAGGATGGATTTTGAAAGGATGTCTTACTTTTTAAGATTTCAGAACGTCCCTGAGTCACCTGATGAAGATTTGATTGATTTAATGTGTACAATTTTAGCAGATTATATACAAAAGAGCAAAGAAGATATTAGGGGGGACATTGATCTGATATATAGAATAAATTCAGCATATGCCAGGATAAATGAAGTACCCAGAGAGATCCATATTAAATTTGTAAGGAGGTCGACAAGGGAAAGGATCCTGAGAGTCCAGAGAGACAGTCGTTTAATTTACCAGCAGAATGAGATTGCCATCTTGAAGCAGGTCCCGAAAAAGATTAGAGAGATAAGAAGGAAGTATTTCTTCTTGTCTAAAAGATTATTTTAAAAGGGGATTTGGTTCAAGTGGGTGATGCCAGTGGGGATGTTGGTGTTCTGGGAGGGAGGGAGAGTGAGAATTAAAACAATTGCAGAGGCGGAAGCCTTTCTTTAAAAAAATTCCTCAATTCTGGAGGATGAAAGTGGGAGAACGGAGGGTGCCGCGGCCTCGCCCACTGGAGGTCAGGGAGAGGAAGATACAATTGCCAAAAGACTTAGATCTCAAAAGTGACTTTATTTTTGTATGTACAACTTTTATTTGGATGTTTATACATGATTGTTAGCATAGATTTTACAATGATATATTTGTATCTCTTTCCACTTTGTAGTACAAATGAAAATTTACCGTATTAATTATATATTCTTTTATGAAGCCTCGAACTGGGGCCAATGACTCTGACATGGAGGTTCTCACAATGTCTTTCTAAAACCTTATTTACCTTGTTCTATTTGTATAAAAATTTGTAAAACTCAATAAAACTTTTTCAATTAAAAAAAAAAATCCGGTATTTTAAACTACATATAATTACGGTGGCAAGGATTGCCTTTGCCCAGAAAGGGAAAAAACAAATTAATTCCAAGCGAAGATGAAATAATAAGAAAGGTTACGGATTGTGCTGAAATGGACAAATTAACTAAAGAAATCCAGGGAAAAGAAGAATCAAAATTCTACCAGATATGGGATAAATGTTATAGGTGGATGGAGGAAAGAAACAAGAACCAATGAAGGAATACAACAAAAATAGTAGTTATGAGTAAAATAAGAGGGTTAAGAATGGTGAAACCCAAATGAAATATAACAGAAGGGGAAATAATATAAGGTGAGCGGTATCGACTGACAATTGCTATTAGAAAGAACAGAAAGCTCCTGTTCATACTGTATTGTGTAAATGTGGTGTACATCTACGTTTTGCGTGGGTGTATTTTACATGTTTGTAAATAAAAAAAAAAAAAGACTGTTACCTGGAGATTCCTATCTATGCACCAGTTTGTTTCAAAATCATCATCATCTTCACCAAATGGGTTGATAAGTTGCTCAGCAACCTGTAATTAGAGTTGGATTATCCAAAGCTGATTTACAAACACATCTAACCATTACAGATATGAATAGTTCTTTGGTAATATCAAGGAGAAAGCCACATAGAATAGATACAGTACATTGTGTGGTGGGATATTTATGGGCATGCCATATTTGTAGCATTAATCCTTGGTTTTTCAAGAGACTATTGCTTTGTGTATTTATTTGTTAGATGGATATGTTGCATTCCTCTCCAGATAGAACACTCAGAACAGCCTAACAAAAATAAATAGAACAAAACATTAAAAATGGACAGCTGAATGTGTAAATGTTTGCATATTTATTTATTTATTGCAATTATTTATTTTCTGCTTTTTGGGATTATAATCCTCCCAAATTATCTTTCAACCAATTTCACCCAAATAATACATATTATTTAAAAACAAAGTAACAACATTCCAAGAACCTTCCCACAAGACATTTGTGTAATGAATGGAAATCAGAGCAGGCTATAGGGTTGATCTTACACTGCTTTTCACCCTCTCTCTTTCCCACAACACAGTTGATAGAATGAGCTAGAAGCAATCAAGGATGCAGGATATCAACTCTTCATGAGTGGAACGGCATCCAATTATAGTGATTACAATTCATAAAAGTCTCATGAAGTTGGGAAATGGTGGCCTAGAATGAAATAGTGGAAACATGAGGTAGAACCATGAGGTGCAAAAGGTGGTTGGATAGGTGGGACTCCTCTGAATAGTCTTCCTCCATGGTAAAATATACTATACCTAGGTAAAATATGCTAGGCTTGTTTTGCTGCATTCCTGTTTATGATTGGTATTGTTTGATATACTTTCCTAGACCACCCAATATTCCCCCCCCCCTTATTTATTCAATTTACATGCCGAATAAATATTAAGGGAAATTGGATTGGTGTGAGATGAGTGTGGTTTTAACATTGCAGAAAGAAACACCAATAACTTGCATTATTCTGATCACACATTATTGATAACTGAAAATGCAAAGAAGCTGCAAGCTGTTAAAGTAGCAATAAAAGTCAATCAGCACAGTGAAAAATGGACTGAAATTAAATTGGAAGAAAACCAAATGAATGGCAACAGTGACAACACTTCAGCCTTAAAATGGATAATGCAGATATTGAAGTGATAGATAGCTTCTGCCTTTTAGGATGAACCATCAAAAGTAAGGGAACAATCAGTTAAGAAATACACATAGCCTAGTACTTGGTAGAACATCCATGAACACTTTTGAAAAGTTATTCAGATGTGTGGCAACAAATATGGAATACTGTGAGATGCAAGCAACCAGAACCACATGTGAGCAGCTGAAGTCAGTATTGCCTACCACCTATGTTACAAGGATCTCATCAGGTTGCTTGCCTTCCTCAGTTATATTGCTGCTTGTGGCCGCACAACAACTCCAGGCTAGGCGCTTGCTTGACTCCTCCTTCCAGCATATCTGGCAGTTTCTCATCAAAAATACAGGCAATAGTATTCCCTGTAACACTTTATAGATGTGAAAGTATGGCTTTAAAGAAGCTGATGCTTTTGAACCTTACTGTTTGAGAAGACTCATGAAAATACTGTGGACAGCTAAAAAACAAACAAATGAATCATAAAACAAATAAACCCAGAGTTTAAGGTACAAATGTCCAAGCTCAAATTATTCTACTTCAGGCACATTAAGGAAAAACCCAGCTCTCTGGAAGAGGCTCTTTTGCTGTTAAAAACGAAAAGAAAGAAAGAAAGAAAGGAAGAGTAAGATTATCTGGAAGGTAGATTGACTTGGTTACAGTGGCAATGGGTGAACCACTGAAATGCCAGGAAGATTAGGTTAGAAAGAGATGGTCATGGAGAAAATCCATGTTTGTTAAGAGTCAGCACTGACTTAATGGCACACAATCAATCAATCGATTGAACTTTTTTATACATTACCTTGAATCTCAGAGGACTTTGTCTATTATTCTTATTTATTCATATTTCCCTAGCTGTTCCATATGTTTTTCTTCTACATGGGCATCCAATCCTTATATCTTAAACTGAGACTGAGTAGTTGCATTTTTTAATTTCACTATTAAACCAACTAATACTAAGTAAATAAAGTCTACAATTTTATCAAGCAGTTAGATTAGTATACAATCTGGCATTCTTCAATTCCTTTTCCTCCAGACAGCCCTCAAAAGTATCACGGCAAAGTTATAATCTGGAAAATACTAAATTTCCTCTTCCTGTGAACAAGTTAGTTATTTTACGTATTGGCAAAACTACAACAGGACGTGCTTAAATGAAATTGAAAGATATATACAAGTGTGACAGTACTAAGAAACTTTGTATTTATTTATTTATTTATTTATTTTTATTTATTTAAATTTATACCCCGCCCTTCTCCACAGAGGACCCAGGGCGGCGCACAGGAAATTTAAAAAACATACAAAAATACAATAAATATAATTTTAAAAAACTATTAAATAACCCCATCCTGCGCTAAAACCAAATTTTAAAACCCAATTTAAAACTATCTTAAGTCCCCAAGGGAGGTTAGGCTAGGCCGGCTTGTTGAAACAGATATGTATTGGCTAGCTGCACAGATCAGCTGCCATTGGTATGTGGCATATAATCTCACAGGATTGAAAGGAATGCAACAGAGGACAATTACATGTTATTTTAGACACTTGGCTACCACAACAAAAAGGATTACAGACTAATCCCAGACAACAAGGGCTAGGATTAAAAGGATTTCATGTGAGAAAATCACTGTCCTATATATAATGTGATTGTCAGGCAAGCAACAATTTAAAATCATCTGGCTTTAAAATTGTTTTCCTTGCAAAAGAATATACATACTCTTATAATTAAATGTCCTTTGTGAATCAGAGATATAGATGAAAACATATCCAGAGAAAAATACATTTCTGCATCCTTTGTTATGCTGAAGCAGGTAACAATTTTGTACTAATTATATTAAAATAATTCAGCATATCCATTTCAACAGGCAAATTCAATTTAGGATGTCTTAACAACTTGACTTTGCTGTGATGAAATTTACTTTGTAAAAATTATCAAAGGGAGAAGCATTTTTTATTTAGTAAGACTAAGTCAGAAACCAGTTATATGTGTTGCAGAGATGTGTATTATTGGACATTAACAGAACTGAAAATCTGCTGCCATTTTTGTTTGGTTATGATTTTAAGAGTAGTTTATATGCTTTGTTCTATTTTATTGCATGTATTTGATTTTAACAGTGTTTTGGAAATATAACATATTATTTTTTATGATTATTTTACAATATATAAAAATAAATAACACTAATCTACTACAACCACAGTATTGTTAAATCAGAAGCAAGGATACCAATAATGCTAAAAATTAGAATAACACTCTGTATGGATTATTCTTTAAAAGTTATGGCACAAAATATTATGCAAGAAAACTTCAGCTCATGTAAAAGGACAGTATTCGTTTTTCCTCTCGTTTTGGCTGTGCTTGGTCCAAATCTATTCTGGAAAGCCATTCAGGCCTTTGAAACTATTTTGGCAGTGGAGGAGCTGAAAATCTATTTTTTTACCAATGGATGTTATATGCCAGCAGAATGACCGTCTTCTAATATCAAATCCTTATTTATTGCACCATTAATACACTAAATTTTCTTGAAACTAGTTTTTATTCTGTTTAAACTGTATAGCCTGCCACAATAAATAGCGTGTGAATTTTAGTGAAAACAAATAAATTATTACCAATCAAGTTTGCATGCATAGGTTTATTGCCTGTTCAAACCTATTAACCACTAGGTACAAAATATGTAAGATAGTTAGCAGACGGATTCTCCACTAATTTGTTGTCACTTCGCAATAGAAGGAAGCACCTACAGGCTTCCATGCATAATAGACTTAAGGAAAGCAGAGGCTATTTTTTTTGTCACCATGTTATTTCCTGAGTAAGACATACCTTTATTTTTCCCCACACAAACACTAGCCTCAAAAATATGTTCCTATAAAAGTTATTTGCCTGACTTTAATATTTCTTCATTCTTTCCACAACATAGAACTATCTACTATATAATACTTGACTTCTTTAACAAAATCAGATAGAAATGTATATACATTTCATATTACTCCTTTCTCAAATAGGCATCAGTAGAAAATAAAGTTTCTTTACAAGAAAGATTATTAGGAATTTATTTTCTTAGGCAGCAAAAATCCATTATAGGTTAAGCAGGCATTACTAAAGCCAGTGAAGGGAGGAAAATGACATTCAATACTAGCATTAATGACTTGTTTTCATTAATGATAAAAAAAAGCAAGGTAAACCACTTCCATCTAATGGACATATTCTGGCACTATGTCTGATTTCATTTCATTTCAATAGTACATTGTAATAGCACAGCAATGTGGTTAATCCATGTATGCTGCCAAAACATGATAAAGCAATAGTGTTTGCATTAAAAGCAAGCTAATAAACACCCACAATATCATTTGCTCTAGAATCTGAAGAATTTATTTTAATGAATGATTAATAGAAATGTTTTTAATGGCATCAGTATATTTTCTAGATGTTGTTGCCTGAAATATTCACTTACATTATGTTCCATTTTAATAAAGTCCAAATGCAAAATAAAACTTGCTTTTATTTGTTTTCTATGGAAAACAAAAAGTAGCATTTATGGTGGGTTCAATGAAATTACTTAAAAATACAGAAAGAACTATAAATTTTACAGATATTAAGCTTGACAAGAACTATCAATTAGACCAGGGGTCTCCAACCTTTGCAACTTTAAGTCTGAAGGACTTCAGCTCCCAGAATTCTCCAGCCAGCAAAGCTGGAGAATTCTGGGAGCTAAAGTCCTTCAGACTTAAAGTTGCAAAGGTTGGAGACCCCTGAATTAGACAATGAGGATTCTATATGCCTCACACATCCTCACGGCCGATTCGCTCCCACAGAGAGGGACTTCTCCGGGTGCCGTCCACTAGACTTTGTCAGCGGGCGACGCCCAGGGGAAGGGCTCTCTCTGTGGCGGGCCCAGCCCTCTGGAACGACCTTCCCCCCGACATTAGAACAACTACGGACCTCCGCTCCTTCCGTCTAAAATTAAAAACACACCTTTTCTGCTTGGCCGGCCTAGGGTAGTCTCTCTATCTATGGTTTTTTTTAGTAAATTTAATTGGGAATTTTAGTGAACGTTAATTGGGAATTTTAGCACAGGAATAATGTTTAATTTGCCTTTTAATTATGTATGTATATTTGTATATGTATATTTATTGTCTTTTATCTTCCCTGTGCACCGCTCCGAGTCCCCTGGGGGAGAGGGAGCGGTCTACAAATTAAAGTTGTTTATTATTATTATTATTATTATTATTATTATTATTATTATTATTATTATTATTATTATTATTATTATATCTGTTACTTGCAGTTATTTGCTTTATGTGATAGCAAAAGAGCACTTGTCCTTAACTCTGTTCAGCAACCTATGGCCCTTGAAATGTTTTATTTACTTTTACTAGGTATATAATATTTGCCTTTGAGAGTCAACAAAAATGAATTATTATGACAGTTAATTACTCACTTGAATCCCTTTCTTAAAAGATACAAACTTAGAAAAAAATATTGACTCAATGTTACATGATCTGCGATATCTTTAATTTTGAGATCTTGCCTGAAGTTTGTATCACTGTAAGAGCATTGGCTGAATATATATCCATCTGTATTTAACAATATAACCAAGCCAAGTTAAAAGCAGGCAATTTGACCTTTGAAGAAAATTAAGCAAAAATTGGAAACTGTTTTCTTTAATTAGCTTTGTTGATAAATAGCTCTTGTTTGAGACCTGGTGATGTATACCTGATAGCTATGACTCATGCTTTGGGGATCTCCTATTGGAATGTTGTGAATCTTTCCATTTTGTCTAATGAAGAGAAATTTGAAACTTGTGATTTCCTCAGACCAGGCACAGACACTTACACAGTATGCAGTTGAATATCAGAATGGTTTTTGCAGTTTTGATAGTAGGCTATATATAAACCTGGGAAATTGTATGGATGACAGTGGCATTGGAATAAATAGTTAAATACGGTACATATACACCCCTGATAATAGACAGGGTTTACCAACGTACTATAAATATGCATGTGAGGTTTGATCTTGAAATACAGCTAACACTGTAGTTATAAATGCTAAATACTTTGATGTGTCTTATTGTTAGTGTTAATGTGTAACAGATATGTTCAGTGCAGAGGTACTCAAGGTCTCTTATGCAGACAAACAGCTTTGCTAGCTCTTAAAAATGTGCACCAATGTTTTTATAGCACTATTGTACAACTTGTTTCATGACAATTGGCGCTAAGTAAATTGTTAACTCAGATTCCCCAAAATATTACAATGTTAGCAAACGTTTATTCACATTCATGTAAGAAAACTTTCATTCATACAAGATTCTGGTTTTGAAGAAAACTATCAGAAAATTCCAACCCTTTTTAACATTATTGTTTACCTTAAGCCATCCTGCATAGAAGAAAAACTGTAACAATGTGAAGATAGGAATGTAAAGATCTAAATCATGACCTGGGATACTTTGGTCAGGATCCAAAAACTGACGCCCTATAAGGCACGTGAAGAAGAAGGTATAAACAGCCAGGGTGACAACCTAGAAGAGTTAAAATTCATACAAAGTTATGAATATAACAATGAATGCAGGATGTTTTCTATACAGTATATCTAAAGACCTGCCTTCCCTAACTTCTGTGTATTGTATTACAATGTCCAGAATCCCTAGTCATCAAGGGCAACAAGAAATATCTAGGGAAATCTAACTTGAGGCTTGCAAAAGACTATATTTTTAAGATATGAATTACAAAACATGATGGCCCATTCAATACAGAATTTCTATTTCTGAAGGTCTTTGATTTTATTCCTTGGTTCCATAGTACTTGGCAGTAAATAAACAAGGCTTATAAATCTGTGGTTCTTTAGATATGTTGCACGTATGAATCTCATTAGGATCAGCCACCCCTGCCATTTATGATGCCATTAACACAGGGGTGAAATCTATTTACCTTCGCTACTGGTTCACAAATGTGAGCGCATGCACCACCTCCATGCATGCACAGGACACTCTGCGCATGTGCAGAGCATAAAAAATGGACGTGGTGACGTCCGGGTGGGTGGCAGGAGCCTGCTACCAAGTGCGCCTGAAAGGTAAGTCGAACAGCGGGGGGGGGGAGAGGGGGAATCTGCTATGCCACGCAATTTAGATTAGCTACAAAGCAGGAAAACCTGCTTTCTAGCTAATTTTAAATCGCGCGTAACAGCTGATCATCGGAAATACCGGTTCACCCGAACTGATCAAGTAGCTTTCCCCCCCTGCATTAACACTGTATCTGGAGATGATGGAATTGAGACTTGAATGCCCCAAATTAAGAAAAGCTAAATCAGAGTAGTGAGAGGTACAGAAACGTTTTCAATGCCTGAATATAAAAGTATTTATATATGAATTTAAAGTTTTCAGCACTCAAGATTTCACCCTACCCTAATACATCTCAGATATATTTAATAATATATAAGCATTCATTTCGTACCTGTGTATACACGAGAGGAATTCCAACCCAGTCATAACCAAATAGTAGGCTACACCAGGATCGATACCGATTCATCTCCTAAATGGAAAATAAAAACAAATAGAGCAACTGATGTATTGTTGAGGATTATCACAATGTATTAATTATTATAGATACTGTATGATGATATTTGCCAGGAAGTAATATAATGAATTCTGAGGCTATGTTCTGATGACACTTTTTTTGGTGCCTTCCAGTCAATGTTGGCTTCTGGTGGTTGCCTGGAATAGTTCCTTGCAATTTACTTAGTGACTTTTGGGGGATTGTTTGGATTGCCCCTTTCCTAGGGTTGGGAGTCACTGGCCCAAGGTTACCTAGATGCCTTTTTGCTTAAATTGGGATTAGTATTGATAATCTCCTGGTTTCTAGCCTAGTGCTTCACTGCTACACTAAACTGAAGATTCCTTGGTGCTCTCGGAGTTTGGTTGTTTGCCCATAGATGTTTCATTACCCTACATGGTAACATCTTTGCGAGTAAGTTTGAAGTATAGTCCATGCTTATACAATATTTCCCTGCTAGTGTCGGTATGGGTGTGACTTTATCTTTGATGGTTCTATATTTAGGGTATTGTTTCTGCTAGATTTTTTGTCTGGTTCAGTATTAACTCCTGCTTATTTGGATGTTGGCTGCTGAAAAGGATATATTCTGGTCTTTTTGTTTCCTTTTTGGCTCTTTGATTGTCTGTATGTAGAAGTTGTTTATGTTCCTGTTGATGACCAATTTGTCTGCATGCCAAGGTTCTAGGAATTTTCTAGCATTTTTGGCATTTTAGCTTGGTCTAGGATGCTCATAGTTTCCCAGTTGAAACAATGATTACATTTGTCCATGTGTTGTGAAATTAAGGCATTTTCATCATGTCTTCTGACTGCTAGTTGGGGTTCAGGGATGTGCTCTGCTAGTCTTATGCCCATTTGTCCTACAGAGTGGCTGTTACAGTCCTTCACTGTTTGTTGTAGATAGTTATTTCTTCTTCTTCTTCTTCTTCTTCTTCTTCTTCTTCTTCTTCTTCTTCTTCTTCTTCTTCTTCTTCTTCTTCTTCTTCTTCTTCTTCTTCTTCTTCTTCTTCCTCTTCCTCTTCCTCTTCCTCTTCTTCTTCTTCTTCTTTTTCTGCTACTGGGTCTTTTGTTTTCTGAAGATGTTTTAGAGGGTTTTAGTTGGCTTCTGTTCTCAATGCTACATTGCTGTAATAGTCTCTTGGTTATTTCTGAGATGTTTCTGATATAAGAAAGAATGAACTGTCAAATGGTAAGCCAAACATCTGAAGTAACAAGAGGCCATCAGCAGCCATTTAACAAAATGTTTCCTGAAGCCTGGAGATAGCCTTCAGATACCATACTGTGAAAGCATTTAGATTGGGAAGTGGGCAGCTTTGTAATATTCTTTTTGCTTTGAGTGTCATTTTCATCTATGAACAGCCTTACACAGGAGTACAAGAATAGGAAGTCTCAGAATGTGAAAAAATGGAGATAGATAAAGAAATCGGAAACACAATTTTTATGGAGCAGATGAATAGAAAAATAAATATTCTATTTTTGACTTTCAAATATTTTTCACAATTGTTCACTGCATCTGTTTATTTACTTACTTACTTACATTCATCAGTGTTTGCAAGTCCACACTATCCTTGATTCTTCCATCTTGTCTTGCTTTGGCTGCCAAATTTCCAAACCAAACAAAAGGGATCCAATATTTAAGATGGGGTGATTTAAGATCATCAAATATTATCCTTTCTTCAGCTGTCATAAAACCTGTGTGTAAAGAAATGCAGCTGGATTTTATGCATGCCCATGTATTAAAATGTATGTTCACTTCTTCAAACAACCGGTTTTAATCCACTGCTCAAATCAAGGAGGACTACCAGTGGCCAACAGAAATGACTTTGAAGCTATTTTACTGTATCTGTCATGTGATGAACCCAATAAATGTTAATTTTACATCCTACACATCCACATAGCCATTATTTTATTTACAAAGAAAAGTAACAATGTCTTACTATCTATATTTCTGTTATGCATGTTATGGCATGCTGTGTTTTAGTAATATCTTTTGGCCCATTATATCTCATATAGTTTGAAAGAGCTTTGCTTCATAAAAAGTAAGTTGTCTGAACTATGTATCAGTTCAATTCTTTCCTCTACAATATAGCTATTACACAAACATTTTAGAGCAACACAACCTTAGCTGACTTTGAACTATCCTGTATATCACATTCAGTTCTCATCCCATCCACTTCACTTCCATACAATTAGCCTCTGATGTGTGAACTGAAGCCCTTGTTGCTAGATCAGAGGTTCCCAAACTTGGCAACTTTAAGACTTGTGAACTTCAACTCCCAGAATTGAAGTCCACAAGTCTTAAAGTTGCCAAGTTTGGGAACCTCTGCACTAGATGATAAACTTTTACTGAAGAATATAATAACAGCCCTGCTGATCAGATCAAGGCCTTAGTCCAGCATTTCATTTTTCATAGTGACTGACAAGAGGCATCTGGCTATTCCACAGGAAATTAAATCTACCTATTATCTATGGTTATTCTCTTGCAACTATCCACAGCATACTGGGAATTGGGATTTAGGTTGCTTAGGTGGGGCATCGCCAAAAAAAGGTTGGGAACCACTGCACTATATACTGTATATATTAATAGTGTTTAATAGACCTTTCCTTCATGAATGTCATCCAAGTCAGTCACATATTGTGATACCAAATCTCACAGGCTAATTATTCGCCATCTGAAGCAGTAGCTTCTTCTAATCAGATTCATTGATGAACTTGGTCTGACTGTTTTGAGAGAAGGGGGAAATTTTTCCCTCTCCACTTTCTCCTTGACAAGCAAGATTTTAGGTATTTCAATCCTGTTCTCCTTAAGTCACCTTCTTTCCATGCAAAGAATTCCAAAGATCTAATGTTGTCACACTTGGAATTTATCTGCTGCCCATTCCACATTTTTCCCACATTTTTCCCCAGTTCTGTTTTATCTTTTTAAAAAATGTAGCGACTGAATTGTACACACTATTATAGATGGAAATATTGTAAAGATTTATGTCAGAGTATTACAACATTGACAATTTTATTTTCAGCCTGTTTCCATATTGATCCCTAACATGGAATTTGTTTCCCCCCCTGAATTTTGATATGTTGAATAAAAAATGGCTGACCATTTATCTGGAGAAAAATTATATCTCCTTTTGGTAATTTCATAATTCAGGTGTTTCAGATGTCAGAATGATATTGTGATCTAAGAATACTGAAGTGAATTATTCCAAAATAATGAAGCCAAATGCTGGGGGGGAAATTGGCAGCATCTAGAGGCTACAACTGTACACACATCAACCTGAGACTAACTCCTACAGAACTTATAGATGCATCTATATTAGATAAGTTAGACATTACGCAGGAGATATACAGCAGCATTCCATTAAATTTTTGATCACAGCAGCTGGGAAAGAATTTTGTATATTTTGTTTTGCTTTGTTTAAATTAGTAGCACCCACCCAGCACGTTTCATGTTTGCAGAAACATTTTTGCATTGCAACTTGAAATCTCTCGCTTCTCTCCCAGTGACTGGCAGTACAATGATACAGTGAGAGTTGCACAAATTGCTGAGTCTTGTCCTGAGGTTGGTCACATGAGAAATTGTACAAAGTAAGGCAAGTTTCCCCACTATCTTTGTCTTCTATCATCCCACTGGGTACAATGGCTAAAGATGACGGAAGTTGCAATAAAAAGAGAATATCAGATTGGGGAAATATGTAGTAAAGTATAAGATCATATTAAATTATAACAATATTTATTTATTTAAAATATTTATATGGCCACCAATCTTAAGCAGCATGGGCAGCTGCATCTCTACTTGTTTCTTGCAATGCAGTGTGATTATAGTGGCTCTACATAAGCACTGTCCCAAATATCTGCTACACTGGGAAATGTTGACTAACTAGGTCAAAGACAGGAATGAAAATGAGTGAACAGTACCTCCTTCTACCACATGTTCTAAAGTTGGAAATCTCTTGTAGGCAGCTGTGCTCACTGATCGAAAGATGAGGAGAGATGTTAAGTTCACATAACGCATTAGAGTTCTTCTGAGTAATCGGCCATACTCATCTCTTCCCTGAACAGTGCTGGAGATCAAGAACATAATTCTGTCTGGCCATGGCAGATTTACAAATTGGTTCCACCAGCGGTTCACCACCAAAGTAACATAAAACCCTGGAGAGTTCAAAAATCCTGATTCACATTACTTGTTATATACCCAACAGAAGATCTTCTAATATTATGCATAAGTAAACTCTATATATATTCTAGTAATTCCCTTGACATCTGGCAGTAATTCTTTTTTTCATCCATCCCTGCTCCAAATACATTGATGAAATCCCAAGTAAACCTTTATTTATATAGTGTTCTCCAACTATGGCTATGCTGGGAATTGTACCTCCAAGAGATCTGGAGAGCAGTAGGGTAGGGAAGGATCTTCTAAACCAGGGGTGAGTCACTTTTAAGATTTGAGAGAAGCTTCAGCAGATGGGTTAACTAGTCACAAAGTAAGACATGAACAATTGCCACATATAGTGGGGAAGGGGCTTTTATTGATCTTCCAGGGTTTTCTTTTACAAAAAAACAAACAAACACATTAAGCCAGGGGTTCCCAAACTTGGCAACTTTAAGACTTGTGGACTTCAACTCCCAGAATTCTCCAGCCAGCATAGCTGGCTGGAGAATTCTGGGAGTTGAAGTCCACAAGTCTTAAAGTTGCCAAGTTTGGGAACCCCTGCATTAAGCCAATAACTTAGTGTGGTGTCATCAATCAGAGGAATTCAATTGGAATTTTATTTATATTTGCATTCCATCTCAAATCCTTAGGGATTGGGACAGGTTGCAACAACTGTACAGTTTATTTTAGGTTTTACACGTCTATAAAGTGGCCTTGAAGTGTTTCCACCCCTGCTCTGCATGAAATGGAATGTAAGCTTACCCAGAACAAAAGTGACTGGAATTTGTTCTGCATATTTGTCACAGTAAAGGGACAATTTCTCAAAGTACCGTTTCTGGCTTTCTGAAAGGAAAAATCTGTGACAAAAAAGACAGGGACTTTTGATATAAAGACTAAATAAATACAAATTAAGAACAAAGATAAGCATCCCAGCACTCAGCATTAGATTGTACATTGGACATAACAGAAGGAAGGCAATGAGAGATTTCACCAGTAGTTCAGTTGGAGATTGTAATAACTACAGACCTCAAAGCTACATCAAACCTAGATCTGAGTATAAGGGATTATATTAGTAATTGTAGCAGAGTGAAATCTTGAAACAATTGCAAAATAAATACTTGCACATTTAGTTTTGCTTCAAACTGCAATTCTACAGAGGGATGACATTCAATTAAGATTTGAAGCTGAGCTGAATTTTCTCATATCACATTCACTGAAGCTGCTCATTGTAAATTTATTTCTTCATGAAATGACAATTGCCACGAGGCATCCTTCAGAGATAATTGGTTTACATTGTCATTTCTTGATACTTTCCCCTTAGTGGTGAAGACAAGAATTTTGTTTGGCACTTGCCTTCTTTGTCAAAATACAATTATGAAACATTATACTATTTAAGTGTTTTATGAAAACGTTATGCAATACTAAACATGTAAAACAATATGTAAGTATGTTTTTACAATATATTTGATTCTAAATGAAACCAAAAATTCCACAAAATAATTTTAGTGAATCGACTAAATTATTTGCTTTAATTGCAAAACAATCAAATCATACAAGATGTTTGATGATGGCAAAAAGCAAGCTTGAAAAGCAGTGCTTTTGCACAGATTTTTATAAATTTCAAAACATCTTTTTAAAACAAAACCTTCTTGAATAGTTATGATCTACATAATTATATATACCAAGAACAATTTCATTTTCCAATTTCCAGTATTTGTGTAGTCAAAATGGCACCCTAGATGTATAAGAGAGAAACACTGGCAGATATGGGAAAACATCAAGACTTGCAGAAATAAAATAATAATAATAGAAAAAATTTCTAAAGAAGGGATGCCCAAACTGTGGCCTGTGGGCTGCATGCAGCCTTGGACGGCTAGTAAGATGATTCCACTAAATATAACTAAAATATAAAAAAAATAAAGAAAGTTTGTTATTTATATAAATTAATTATATTATAGATTTTACATGCAGCTTAAGACAATTCGTCTTCACTTAATGCAGCTCAAGTAAGCCAAGAGTTTGGACATCCATATTCTAAAGGAAGAATCTATAAAATATTTCTGTTAGGACTAAGCATACTATAAATTCCTGAGTACTTAGCAGAATGGGGAAGAGATACAGAAAATTGGAGGAAAGACATAGAAGAGTGTGGCTGGCTAGAATCCCCCAGAGAACCACATTGCAACAGTTCAGGTCCCACTTGTTTAATATCGTGTCACACATTCTCTTACAAAGGTTGAGCAGACAGCATTGAAGAATGTGAAAAAAGTTGTACCTATACAATATACTTATCGCTGTGTAAAGACTGGCAAAGAGAATAAATTCTCTGTAAAGCAGTTTGTAGATGCTTCCTTTCCATTTGAGAAGTAGCCTGTGGAACCCAAAGAAGGTAGCATTTGCAACTTTACTGGAGTATGTGACGGTCATCTCTCCAAAATGCTTTTGAAAAAATGGAAGACAAAAGCACAATGTGAAACCAATGGACTTCATGGAGAATATTGATTTAAACCTAAACCGTCATGGTTTTCACAATGAAAGGTGTCATCAGAATGTTCCTGAACTGAATATACTAGCACTGAGAATTACCTACTTTGGGTAATGAAACGTCTGCAAGAAAACAACTAAGCTCAGAGAACATCAAGGGCCCCTCATTTCAATCCTGAGCTACAACTACACTGCTTTATTGGATATTTGTATAATTTCATCAAACTGGACTTTTCCAAGTTGCTCTTTTAGAATTATATTAATGTAATTCATTCTCCAACCTCTTTCCCTTTGGATACATTAGAGTAACTTCAACAAAGTAGAAGTTAGTTACGTAGAGATCACTATGTTGGGAAAGGTTGATGTAGGTAGTGAATTCCATAATTGATACCAGATCCTGCAACTGTGTAGCAATCCTGCTGACAGACAGATATGCATTGCCTTACTCAACATGGCATTGCAAAAAGATAATATCAATAAAGTCTCAATGTACAACTGTTGAACTAGAACTTTCTTTAAAATTGTTTTTATATTTTGTGAGCTGCCCAGCATTGTCGTACATAATATAAATAGTCACATAAGTTCCTGATTTGAAATATTTTCATTGATTAAGCTAAATGCAAAGTTACAAAATGTATTTATCTTTTTCAATGGTATACATCAGTGGTTGTCAACCTTTTCTTCACCACAGACCCCCTTTAAATACCTTTTGTGGCCATGGACCCCCAAGACTTAACTCAAGATTTAAATCGTAACATTTCTTCAAGCCTTTGCGGACCCCCTGTGGTGACATCATGCCCTTCCCAGCATCTGTCAATCACAGATTGAGAACCACTGGTATACATTGATCAGCAATAAGAAACTTTCTAATAAATATGTTAGTTGCAATTTTACTCATAGTTTCTGAAAGACATGATCTCTTGATGATAGTTGGGACCCAATGAATGTTAAAAAAGAATTAAAAATGACAAAAACATTAGCAGTGAGTCACATATTGATTCTAGTTCTAACACAAGTCATTCCATGGGCTTACTAAAATATATTTAAATATATTTAAGTATATGGAAAGTAATAATTAGAGGTATTATTCTTCCTTAAGGCCCAAATCACCAAAAACAACTAGAAGTTGGCAAAAGTTTGAGAGTCATCTTTGGTAGGAATATTTCCACCATATTCTTTTCCATTTTTTTTAATGCAAACATTTTGGAGTAATTTCATACTGCTATAAACATGTGGAGTAAATCTAATATATAAGGAATGAAGTGATTGTGGAAGGGCCTCAACTATCTTTAAGCTAAGGGAGGACCTTTGTGGAGTTTACACCTCCACAAAGCTGTGCTATGTATTTTTGGAGGTGGCAAACTGTCTCGGTATTGATTAAATGTTAAATTAATTGTCTGCATTAGAAATGTGCTGTTAAGGAATCCAATAGTTTTCAAGCACTCATAGCGATGCCAAAACAAGAAGAAACACAATAAGATTTTGGAAACACTCACCCTTTATTCTGGCTAGGGCACTCAAATACAGAGGTGATGATGTGGGGCTGTTGTTCCCCAAATAAAAACATTCAGGTTGCTTTGTTCCTTTCTTCGCTTTCGGCACACAGCCTATCGGGGCTCTAATTTCTCCCTGGAGCTTCCACAGGGCTAGACTGACAAGCACAGGGGTGAACGCATCTTTCCACTTCAGGAGGTGTGTTTTTGCCAAGTTTTCTTCTGCTGTCACTTACAACTGAGAACAAATACAAGCAAGCAACAGCTGCTGATCTGGCTCATCCCAAATCTATAATTATCCTCCACTTGTTCTTCATAGGAGGACCCCTTTGGAGGGAAGTCACAATCATGGAAATAATTTTGCGCCAACCTTTTCCAGTTGGGATGCATTCCTTCTGCTATCACTCAGTGATATAAAAAAAGGTCAATTGTTCAAAAAAGAAGAAAGAAAAGAATTGGAAAAGCAAACAATGAAGGTAAAAGAAAAATGCCTTTAGATTCTTATTTTGTTGTAATTAAAACATAAAGAGTCAGAAAGGGAAAAGAGTTCTGGCTTTTAAGGTTGTGGCCTAAAAACTATGTGCTAACTAGTCAAAGGTGATTGGACCAGTTAAATGATATTGCCATATTAACTTCCCAAAGACTTTTCTCTTGAATATAATTTCCACGGGATGGACATGGTATAGTATGAGCAGCTATGGAACGAATGCTTTAAAAGTCCCAAATTATAATTACAACAGACAAAAATATGCAGTTATTAAGAATGAGATGATTCAGAATGCAATTCCAAAGATTTATCTAGTAGCTGCAGTGGTTTAATAATATGTAAATATGGATATCATTGCTTTGGAAGTTTACATATATCTGTACTTTTACCTGCAGTATCTCTATGAATAGATGCTATTTGAGTGTTACAAAGGACAAGGAACTGGTGTCAGGAAAATTAGAAACTGTGTTATTCATTTTCTCATATCTTACAGCAGGGGTCTCCAACCTTTGCAACTTTAAGTCTGAAGGACTTCAGCTCCCAGAATTCTCCAGCCAGCTGGCTGGAGAATTCTGGGAGCTGAAGTTCTTCAGACTTAAAGTTGCAAAGGTTGGAGACCCCTGTCTTACAGGATTATAAAGGTGGGGTACTGTAAACTATGGGATAACCTATAGGAAGAGGATTTGGCAGTGAAATAACTGACAAAAAGACATAGCTCAGAAATCCCAGTACAGAATAATTTAAGATGAGGTTACCGTAGAATTTAGTGTAACAAATGATAAAAGTTTCTGTATATTCAACCAAGTGTAATTGGTATTACAAGAGAGGCAGGATGACATATTCAATATGGGGGATAGGACATATTTTTCTAATATTGGTCAGTAAATCAGTCAACACCATCTACTAATCTAGCAGATCACATGTAGAAAGTTAGCACTTACCTCTCTCCTAGAAGAATGAAACATTTTGAGAAATATTAAAAAAGGCAGAATATTATATTTCCCTGGAAACATGTTCTTTTAGAGCAGGAATGTCCAAACTTGGGAACTTTAAGACTTGTGGACTTCAACTTGTGGAGTTGAAGTCCACAAGTCTTAAAGTTCCCAAGTTTGGACATCCCTGTTTTAGAGGCAAGAAGCAGACTCACTCTTAATAGCCCCCACCATTCTTAATAGCCCTCAGCAGATGTCAGCACTTAAGCGATAAAGAGATAGCTAGCTTTATTCATAAGCAAATTCCCTGCAGCAAAGTCTGAACAAAGGTAGGGTTAGTCCTCTGCCACAATAGGAATTGCCCAACAAGCCCCTTCACTGCATCAGCCAAACTTCAACTAAGCTTAGCTCTGACAAACTCCTAGGATTTGTACATGGCACCAATGGGAGTCTGACAACAGCCAACAAAATACATATTCTCACACAGGAACAGGAAGCTCAAGTGCAAAGGTATATCACTCTCAACTCCATGTGGTCAGCTACCCAGAAGCCATGTGATTGTGCTTCATCATTAAACTATCTTTCCAATCAGCCTCCATGTTTCCAGTGTCTTGCTCCTGACTTGGAACTGAACCAGATGGATTTTTCTTCCAATGCTTAGATTTGCAATTTGGAAAATTAGCAAAGTGGGAAATTGTAAGGAACAGAACAAAATATTGTTCGATAGCCTAGAAAAAAACAGGAAAATAACTTACCAGTTTCTATTGATTTAATTATTTCTTCATTTTTAATATTTTTCAATAATCAAGTGACACCAGTGTGCACATAAATTGTCAGACAGAATACACGGAAATCAAATTGATTATGTTACTGATTGAAAGAGGTCGAAGAGAGGTTCTACAGCCACTTTCAACAATAAGATCCTAAACACCTTTCCATCTTTTGCAAAAAGAATGCCAGGAACTGTTTTGAAGTCCTAAACTTTATTGATATGGAACCGAAGGACTATGGAATAAAATAAAACAGGGTTAAATATTGAAAGAGACAACCTAGGACCAAGCAACAGAAGAAAGCAAATTGAATGTTAGAACAAACAGTGGAAATTGCCATGAAGAAAAATCAAAGCCAGGAAAGACAAATAGCTCAGAAATGTCCCAAAGGTGCTTCTTCAAGAGGCAACTGGTCCTTTGGGACAACCATGACCTGGATGACTGAGCATCCCCATCAGTGGTGGGTTTCAAATTTTTTTAGAATCTCTTCTCTAGGTGTGGCCTGCTTTGTGGGAGTGGCTTGCTGGCCATGTGACTGAGTGGGAGTGGCTTGGCAGTCATGTGACTGGGTGGGCGTGGCCAACTAGTAAAATGTGGTGAAACTCACTTAACAACGCTCTTGCTTAGCAACCAAAATGTTGGCTCAGAAACTCTGGCATTTGAAGCACGCAAGTCGTAAAGCTGTCAAATTACAAGACCCTTGCACCCCTAACCCTTTAGAACCCCCCCCCCCCAGGGGTGTTCAAACTTGACAGCTTTAAGACTTGTGGACTTCGACTCCCAGAATTCCTCCTCTCACTCTTCATCTTGATGGTGTGCAGACGGGTGGTGGGAGGGAGCTGGAACCGGTTCTAAATGGCCCTGTAGATTTGTGGAACCTCTTCTGTAGGAGAGGTTAGAACTGGCAGGAACCCACCCCTGATCCCCATAGACCGGAAGTGTCAAACTTCATTTAATTGAGGGATACGGAATGTTCGTGAGAAGGGGAAAGAAAGTCAGGTGACCCACTAATCATTTTCATTAATTTGATCATTAAAACTTTTGGGATAGCTCCATTAATTTGATCATTAAAACTTTTGGGATAGCTCCATTCATGACTGAGGTGTCATAGGACTTCATACTCAGGAGTGTCCACAGGGTGTGTTCAAATGAATGAAGAGGCCAGGCAAGTCATTTTTTTTATGCACAACATGCACAAAAATCTTTTCTGCCAAAGGCCATAAGGTTGTTCATCATTTAGAAGGGCGTGGTATAAATTTGAAAAAATAAATAAATAAATAAATAAATAAATAAATAAATAAATAAATAAATAAATAAATTTACAACTCTCTGTTGCGGACACGGTCCTGAAAGTGTTGAGTCAAGCGACACTTTTGTTGGGAAATAATCCTGCTCGGCCTCAGGCGATTTCTGTCCCTCTGAATTAGAAATCGGATTTTAGAGCATCTTTTTTTTCTGGAGGGGGGAGGAAGTCTCGAAGGGGCCACTTTTAGCTGCTTTTTAAAAAAACAACCCACTTCAAGCAGGAAATACGGCAGGAATGATGACAATACAGTTTGCAGAGGTCATCCTTTCACTTCTCTCCGTAGAAAAAACACCGCTCAGGACAAGTCCAAGTGAAACGACAATTTGCAGTATTTTTTTTAAGCCCTCTGAGGGAATTGAGCCTCCAGCTCCGACTCTCCTACTTTCCTCGCATCCCCGCGAAAAAGCAGCTCTGGGCAAAGCCGCCACTCCTGCGACAGCATGCAGTAGACATGCTCCTCTAGGGGGAGCCGCGCAGCTCTCCGCTCCACCCCAGAAGTCCCACCTGGCATTAGGCGGACTCCAGTTCCGCCCCGATCGAGGTGGTTGTGCTTTGAAACGCATGCGCAGACCCGCCCCGTGGTGCCTCCGCCGCTGGGGTTCAGGATCGGCTCTCGCAGCCGGAGCGAGAGAAGAAGCAGAGGGGGGTGGGGCGGCTGTCGCTGGGAAAGGTGGCGTTGTTGGCCTCCGCAGGTAAGTCCCGCTGCTAGGTTTTCCTCCTCCTCCTGGAGTCGCCCAAAAGCTGCCGCTCCAGAGGAGTCGTGACACCCAGGGACACCTTATTACAACTATCATTACCTTTGGTTGACGTGGTTGGAGAGTCTGGGAGTTGTAGTTCGACACAGTCGAGGGCACCGGATTGCAAGGAAGGTGCGCTCCAGCCTTTTCTTTTGCGGCGTCCCTGTGCCGCCTCTGACCCAGCCGCCTGTGCAAGGTCACTTGAACGCCCAGCTTTGGGTCTCTCGGCTCACCTGCGCCCGGTAGGGGTTCCTTCCACAAACACACACCTATCTGCACCCAGGCACTTCGATTCTGTATTCCCTTTGGAAGATCATTTTGAAGGGTCTTTAATAGCTGTGCAGTAGGACGCTTTTAATTAATTAATTAATAATAATAATAATAATCTTGATTGTCATTGTAATAATATTGTAATAAAATTACAATGAAATTGGTTTGAGCGCCGTGCCAACACCTGATTCCCAGGGAGAAGGGAAATACGGTGATGTAAATATATGGATGATGGTATATTGGTATTTCCGGCTGGCTAGATAACTCCGTGCATGCAACATCCAGGCTTTCCTGCTGGGGCCTGAGAGCATCCAGCATCCATTGCGCTTTCTTGTTTTCAGAGTCATCAAGCAATCCTCCGCTTTGCTCTCCTTAGGCTGGGCTGTTTCTCAGGTCCCCTGAATTCACAGTGAACTCTCTCAGGCACAGAATGGGCACATTTGGACGGAGAGTTTGCAACATTCACGGAAGTGGATTTGGATGAAGCGGATTGTTTTCCAAGATGCAGCAGTGCTCTTGTTTTTTCCCCAGAGACTAACACAGCCTTTCTGAAAATGTTTATTTGGTTTGTCAGAAAGCCAGAACTACAATAACCCAGATGCCTGAAAATATACAGACCAAAAATGTGCAAAGCTTGTGCCATCTAAGCCAGGGGTCTCCAACCTTTGCAACTTTAAGTCTGAAGGACTTCAGCTCCCAGAATTCTCCAGCCAGCTTTGCTGGGAGCTGAAGTCCTTCAGACTTAAAGTTGCAACGGTTGGGGACCCCTGCACTAGGACTCCAAGATCCGTCTCACAGTTACTACTATTGAGCAAGGTACTACCTATACTGTACCTGTGTAGTTTGCTTACCAATTTCATTGCAAAGCTGGCTGGAGAAATCTGGGAGCTGAAGTCCTTCAGACTTAAAGTTGCAAAGGTTGGAGACCCCTGTTCTAAGCAATTATGGGTGGCTTAGCAGAATCTCTTCTGTTTTCCCAGTGTCTGCAACTTGTGTCCTTTGCCTCCCTGAACCGGTAAACGTAACTTTTATTAAACCAGAGTGTTGGTTGCAATGCCCAAAATAATTTGTCTGGACTTAATCTGGGTTTGGTAATAGGTTAATATTAACAGTATTGTAAATACTACAGATTTCAAGTAATAATAGTATTATACCACTGAGGTTAAATTGGTTGAGGGAACAATGGAATATATGTTACTGCAGGATTTACATTGAAAGTCTAATGAAACTTTTGATAAGAAATTGAGTATTTCATTCTTCATTGAAATTAATAGATTGTGGATAAATTAAATACAATCATATATTATTTTATATCATTCACTTCACATGTTTTGTGCACATTGTACATGTCAGTTGCAGAACTCTTGTATGATTTAATTAACATCTGAGAGCAAGGATAAATAATTCACTCTAATCATGTTTTTAATAAATAACTAGTCTATATAATCTGCAGCTGATGCCTCTTCCTATTTAAAGGAACAATAATGGTGGAAGAGAATTCTAATGGAACTTTTTTTGTCAATAGAGAAAATATTTTGACTAGGTACAAGGAAAAAATCCTTGGCATTACAATAAATTGGATGACTTTTAATTGATTTGAGGCTGTTCTGAAATGTTTCAGTGAATATTACAGTGACGCACACTATTTAGAAAGCTGAGAAATCAAACTGCAAGTATTTTCAGAAAGCTTTTAATATGGCCTCCAAAGCATGTCAGTTACAAATTGTAAAGTGGCAGGTAGGGATATTGTTAAGTGCACTACTGAAAAGTAATCACATTATTTAACTTTAATTTAAATATAAATCAGAGGCAATTTTTATCCTGACCATCTTTTATCAGTGTAGACTTCAATATGTTGTTTAAAGTCCAGTTCTAGACTTTGCTTCTCCCAGCCCTCCCCTAAATGTTACAAACCTCTGCTATAAAATATTTTTTGCCGCAATTATTTATTTCAGTTGTTTCAGGCTATTATCCCATCAGAGTGATTTGTAATTAATATTAAAATATATAATCACAATTTATATGCATAGATAAAGTCTTCACAATCCTGTAAACATTTTTGAGGCAATTATTTCAATAACCTTCTGCCTCCAGTCTCGACCTTAATAAAATACTGCACTCTTTAGATATAGAAACCAAACATAAATTAATATAACCATCAGGATCTGAGAACCTTAAAATTTCCTAATAATCTGACATCCAGATACAAGGGTGAAATTGAAGAGAAAATGGTTTTAGTGAAGTCTTCCCTCCTATTGTAAAACAAATCATCATCAAGCAAAGCATGTGGTTAATAGACAGCCAGAACCTGATGATATCAGCTCTGCAAATTATTGGATATTTTGTAAATGTTGTAATAGGCAAGAATGCTTCCAATTTTAAAAGTATTTTAGCTATTTAATCTTTCCTCATACTTCAGAGTATTACAATACAATACAATACAATACAATACAATACAATACAATACAATACAATACAATACAATACAATACAATAGCAGAGTTGGAAGGAACCTTGTAGGTCTTCTAGTCCAACCCCCTGCGTGGGCAGGAACCTTATACCATTTCAGACAAATGGCAATCTAACATCTTTTTAAAGACTTCCAGGGTTGGGGCATTCACAACTGCTGGAGGCAAGCTGTTCCAGAGGTTAATTGTTCTAACTGTCAGGAAATTTCTCCTTAGTTCTAAGTTGCTTCTCTCCTTGATTAGTTTCCACCCATTGCTTCTTGTCCTGCCCCCAGGTGCCTTGGAGAATAGTTTGACTCCCTCTTCTTTGTGGCACCCTCTGAGATATCAGAACACTGCTATTAATCCAATGTTCCTTCAATGCTATTGGAACTTAGGTTTAGGAATATCTTCCACAGTGCTGGAATCTATCCTTGTGATTCAGTGGTTCACTAAAAGATTGGTCCATGCTCTCCCTTACTGTACTTCATTCTTATAAAATTTTAACAAAGTATTGCCTTTGACTTGGAACATTCCTGGACAACCTGAAGAATATTATAAATCATTGATGGTGTTCAATATTGCTGTCTTGTATTTTTGTCTGTAGCTGTAATAAAACCCATCAGGCAACTAGTTGCAGATGATCTGCTAGGTTGGTAATGGGAGAGGTTCAACTGTAGTAGACCTCAATGTCATTCTTGCCTGCATCCTTCATTTAGGATTCTATCCTAAATAAATTTTGCTGAATACACAGTTTTTATGAAGACTTTTAAATATGTCTTTAGATCAGGCTTGAATCTGCTAGTCTACAATTTCTTGGCAACTTTTTCAGAAGTGGTTTTCCCTTGCCTTCTTACTAAGACTAAGATAGAGTGACTGCCCAAGATCACCCAGCAGGCTGTGTACCCAAGGCAGTCCTAGAATATACATTTCCCAGTTCCCAGTTCCTCTCTTCAACACATACCGTATATAGTTATTTATTTTGTCAAATTTATTTTCAGCTTTTAAAAGAAGCTAATCCTTCACTGTGGTATAATAAATATTTATGATCGACTGTTACATTCCATTAGTCTTCATTCCTCATTGTTCTGCTCTTTTGATTATATAGGCACCTGTTTGGTTGCAGGAACTATTTTTAACAGCGGTATTGTTGAACTAAGTAACTGCTATGTTAATGAAGTTGAAGAACTACTATGTATTAAGAAAGGTAAGTCATTTAGAGGTAATACTGATTTTTAGTTGTCCTTTGGACTTTGTGTTCAGTTGAAAATCAGGAGATTGGCAGTTTAATCATTGCTGTATATGACAAATATTTACTATTTTTGGTCTGATATTAATCTTTATTAAAAGAGGCAGCAGATGTTAAACTCACTAAGTAGAGTCAACAAACTCAGTTTTTGAAGGACAACCTGTTGGTAATACTGTGTAAGTAACCCATGTTGTTTGTGTTCCCGAGGCACCTTCAAATCTCTCTGTAGCATTTACTCTTTATTCTTAGCTTGGTCTTAACATAAACTTGGTGTCTAAATTTAAAAAATGTAGGACTTTTGGGGGGCAGGAAAAATATATAGGGACATTTGTTAGCAAATACAGAATAACTGAAGGGGAAATAATTTATTCAAACAAAAAGCCATTAGTTTTTAACAAATAGTAATTCTTTTCTAATGGTTGGCAATATCCTTTAAATATTATTAAAATTGCAAAAAAAGAATAAATTACATCCTTCAAAATTAATAAAGATATTACATTGACTTTTTACAAGGGGGAGATGTTTGGCTTTAAAAGAACCTAACTTGTAATTTTCCCAATATATTTTCCACAGTTCCCATCATTTCCTGTTTTAGAATGATCCAAGTTATAATCAATATTTTGAGACATGCAAGTTTGAGGAATACATTTTAGACCTTATAAGACAATATCATGCTACAGTACTAGTTGAACTGTTAGATAACTGTTAGATAACTCCTGTGATAATTCTGCATTGTAACTTTTTTCTTTATTTTTGGATTTATATCACACCTTTATGCCAGAAGAAAATTAATTTTAAAATGTTTAAAAGTATTTTTTAAATCTTTTTAAAGTATTCTTTCTGCAAAGGTTGTATTCCAGGCTGTTCACTTGCATTTATTGCAAAAGATTTCTCTAAACTGTCACTACAGTGAAAAATAGCTGGTAATGAGTCACCAGAAAACAAAAGGCATAGTCCTCTCCAAACTCACAGGGGTGTGTGTGTGTGTGTGTTAAAATAATCAGGCCATAAAACAAGTGAAATACTTTAAATCTAGGAGTGGTGTTCCAATCCTGTAAAACAAAAAATAGCTCAAATTAATTAACATGCCTTTGTCGTAACCTAAAAAAATGCAGCAGGGATTTTAAGATTTTAAATTTTAAATTCCCACCATTGTTTTCTGCCACAAAAATAATATAACTTTCAGGTGGTGGGGGCATTACACTCTTTTCATTCTTTGCACTTTGTAAAAAAAAATGTAATCAGAATTTTTAATATTTCTTTCCCCTCGTTACTTAGATATATTGGGAATGTGGCTCTGAAACTAGATGCTAATGTTTGAACAAAGAAAATCTGGTGGGTAATGTAATTCTATTTGCTTGGCTGAAGTTTAACCTGACTCCAACTGGGTTGCTTCCATTAATGACAGCTGATAGAGAAAGATCTGCTTGGTGGAAAAACACCATAAGGAAAAAAAATGACATTGCATTTTCTCTGAATTTCTGTTACTTTCTGGTCTTGTAAGAGTTGATTGGTCCTAAAGACTTCTCCGCTAACTGTCTGCATATTTATTTATTCTAAATATCACTGGGAATTCACCAGAGTCTGCAGTGTCTTACCCTCAGCAATTTAGAGGTCAGATATACAGGTAGTCCTTGATTTATGATGACAATTAAGCCCCAAATTTCTGTTGCTAAGTGAAACAGTTAAGTGAATTTTGCCCATTTTATGATCTTTCTTGCCACGGCTGTTAAGTCCATCACTTCAGTTGTTAACTTAGTAACATGGTTGTTAAAGTGAATCTGGCTTCCCCAGTGACTTTGCTTGTCAGAAGATCACAAAAGGAAATCACATGACCCTGGGACACTGCAACCATCATAAATAGGAACCAGTTGCCAAGCATCTGAATTTTGATCACATGACTATGAGGATGCTGCAATGGTTATAAGTGTAAAAAATTGTCATAAGTCACTTTTTTTAGTGCTGTTGTAAGTTTGAACGATGACTGAGTAAGTTGAGGACTGCTTGTAATGGCTCTCCAGCTTCCAAAGGTTAAGCCAATGTGAAGCAGAGAAGGTTGGCATATTGAATGCGCTCTCCTTTGATGTAAGTTTTGTTCTAGTATTTAACTCAGCCTTTACTAAGACCAAGAAAAACTTATGTCACCTTGATGAATTTGATATATTTATTGATGGACAAGAGTCTCTAAAGTGATATATATTATTGTAAAATTCTGCTATTCAGTCACAGATCCTGTTTAAATACTGTATATTTGTGAGAGCTAATATGAATAAGTGGGTTTAAGTTTCAGGCATGACTGTTTTCCTGCTTTTTATTGCTGTATCTGATTTCATTCTGCTCTAAGAGCTGAATAATAATAATAATTTATAGAAAGAGAAAAATATAGAAAAGTTATTTACTGCCTGGGGCCTTTTCAGTGAGGTGGTTTTTAAGTCTTATAAATACATATTCTCGTACCCATGCGTATGGAAGGTTGTACAATATGTAGAGCATATTGGAGAGGCGTGTGGATTTATGTACTGTAATCTATGCTTAAAATTGTTCATATGTTAACTCTTCTGCTCTTATACCACAAAAGAAGAGAGTGATCATTTCCATACTGTTGCAAAAAAGCCCAACATGGATGTACGTAAATAATCACCAGGAGTTAACCTTCAATTGAGGAAGACTTTACTTTCTAATTTAGCTCCAAAGTAAACATGAGCTGGAATTGCTACATACTGTATTGTTCGCACTATAAGACGCACCTGACCATAAGACACACCTAGATTTAGAGGATGAAAACAAAACAAAACAATATCAGGCAGGTAGGTGTCCTCTCATATGTCAGCTTTGCCTGTTGACTCCTGCACAGCAGAAAAGAGACAGAAGGGGCGGGCAATGACAAAGACAAAGTTCAGCACTGTGAAAGGATCCCGCTGCTGCAGCCCGGCTGCTATTCTAAATGCCTGGCAGTGCTCCACCATTGGAGACCCCTGCGGTAATACACGTCATGGTCTGTGATGCAATATTCACTCCATAAGACGCACAGACATTTTCATCCACTTTAAGGGTGGGGTGGGGGAAGTGTGTCTTATGGAGTGAAAAATATGGTAATTTATCTGATGAAACAAGAAGCAATGGGTGGAAACTAATCAAGGAGAGAAGCAACTTAGAACTGAGGAGAAATTTCCTGACAGTTAGGACAATTAATCAGTGGAACAGAAGTTGCCTCCAGAAGTTGTGAATGCCTCAACACTGGAAGCCTTTAAGAAGATGTTGGATAGCCATTTGTCTGAAATGGTATATGGTTTCCTGCCTAGGCAGGGGGTTGGACTAGAAGACCTCCAAGGTCCCTTCCAACTCTACTGTTGTATTGTATTGTATTGTATTGAATTTGGAAAAAATGCAGCAGTGATAGGCAGATGCATCTGAAGAAGTGGGGGAAGGTAGAGCAAAGTCCAAAATGAGCATCACACTATTACTATTGTACATGTGCTGTAACATCACAGGTACATGAGGGATGGTACTTACATCATCATTTTACAATGTTAACCTTTTCTGGTGAAACTACTGGATTCTGTGGATGCTTGTGTCAACCGGCAGTAACTATTCCAAACAACTCTGGGTAGCTGTGCACTGTCATTGAAGAAATACTAGAATAAAATCATAGGAAGAAGGGCAGTTAAATAACTCAGATCACTAATTTGTAGGGGGTTTTCTTTGTGGGAGGAATAAATGGTAAGCCCTGCTGATTCCCAAAGATATTTGCTTATGCCAAGTCTGAACACAGAAGTATTACCGGATGTAAAGAATAGTAGGTTTAATTTAACTAGCATCCTACCTCATACATCCCGATTCGCTCCCACAGAGAGGGACTTCTCCGGGTGCCGTCCACTAGGCAATGCCAGCGGGCGACGCCCAGGGGAAGGGCCTTCTCTGTGGTGGGCCCAACCCTCTGGAACGACCTACCCCCCGACCTCAGAACAACCACGGACCTCCGCACCTTCCGCCAGAAATTAAAGACACTCCTGTTCCATCAGGCCGGTTTGGCCTAAGTTATTTACCTAGCCTTCAGTTTGTATTATAAATTGTTTTAATTGGGTTTTTAAGGGATTATGTTTTAACTATTTAAATTTTAGCACAGGGATAATCTATTTAATTCAATATTAATTATTTATATTTTGTATTGTGTTTGTTTTAAACTTCCTGTGCACCGCCCCGGGTCCCTTCGGGGAGAGGATGCGGTTATAAAATTTTTATAAATAATAATAATAATAATAATAATAATAGGTTATTTTTTTAAAACATTCCTGGAGAAAAAACCATTCAGGCAGACGTTGAAGAATTGATTGAAAATAAACAGTAGAGTCCTTGGTGCTTTTTGAGTTTGGTTGTTTGCTTGCAGATATTTCATTATCTGCATAGACCAGTGGTGTCCAAACTTTTTTCAAAGAGGGCCAGATTGGATGAAGTGAACATGGTGGAGGGCCGAACATTTTTCCGAACATTCTTTGAACCATTACAATTAAATGCAAATAAATTATTTTATGCCAAGTTAATTGCAAATGACATACTTTTCATTTCATAACATTAAGATCAACTGACAGTTGAGTTTTCACAATGTATTGAAAATAAATTAAAAAAAAAACTTACCTATCTCTTTCTCTCTTTCTCTCTTTCTTCCTCTCTCTCTCTCCATTTCTCTCGCTCTTTCTCTCTTTCTTTCTCTCTCTCTCTTTTTCTCTTTCTTTCTGTCTCTCTTTCTTTCTCTCTCTCTCTCTCTTTCTTCCTCTCTCTTTCTTCCTCTCTCTCTCTCCATTTATCTCTCTCTCTTTCTTTCTCTCTTTATCTCTTTCTTTCTGTCTCCCTTTCTCTCTCACTCTCTCACTCTCTTTCTCTCTCTTTCTTCCTCTCTCTCTCTCCATTTCTCTCTCTTTCTCTCTTAATCAGTCTCTATCTATCTGTCTTTCCCTCCTTCTCTCTGTCTCTCCCTATCTCTGAGTGTGTCACTCTCTCTGATTCTCTCCCTCCCTCTCTTTCTCTCTGTCTCTATCTGTCTCTCTGTCTTTCCCTCCCTCCCCTTCTGTCTCTCTCTGTGTCTGTCAGTCACTCCCTCTCTCCCCTCTCCTCCCCTCCCCCACCCCGGGAAGCAGCAGAAGGGCCGGTATGCTGGAGGTTACGGACACCTCCTCCCGCAGCGGGTGAGGGAGCAGGCGGGGTGAGCACCCAAGGCTACCGTCATCTTAAGCACCACCGAGGCTGTCGCCCGGCAGGGGCGTCAGGCAGGGAAGCCGGTCGCGTCTCCATCGCGTCTCCCTCCGGCAGGCACCACGGCTTACGTTCTGAGGCCACGCATCCGGCTTCCCTGCCTGACGCCCCTGCCGGGCGACCTTGTGCGGCGGGAGCTGCACGTTCTGGGGCTGCGTGGCTGGGAGGGAGGTGAACGCGCGGCCCCAGAACGTAAGCCGTGGTGCCCGCCAGAGGGAGCCGCGATGGAGACGCGACCGGCTTCCCTGCCTGACGCCCCTGCCGGGCGACCTGCCAGGCGACCTTGTGCGAGCACCCAAGGCTACCGTCATCTTAAGCACCACCGAGGCTGTCGCCCGGCAGGTCGCCCGGCAGGGGCGTCAGGCAGGGGCGTCAGGCAGGGAAGCCGGTCGCGTCTCCATCGCGGCTCCCTCCGGCAGGCACCAAGCGCACGTTCTGGGGCCGCGCGTCCACCTCCCTCCCAGCCACACAGCCCCAGAGACAGAGGGAGGAAGGGAGGGCCACATTTACACAGAGCAGGGAGGGCTGTTGGAGGGCCGTATTAAACCGACCCCCGGGCCGCAAATGGCCCGCGGGCCGGACTTTGGACATGCCTGGCATAGACACTAGATGTCTCTGGAGAGTCTCAAATCATCCAGGTCAGGGTTGTCTCAAAGGTGTTTTTTTAAGGACTTTCTGCTTTTTCTTTGAACATGTTTCAAAAAGCACTTTTTGAATGATTCAGAATCTCCATAGACATTTAAGATGTTTTGGATGGCTTTAGTTGGTTTGTGTGCTGTGACGATGTAGTGTAATAGTCTGGTGATGTTTTTGATGTATGGCAGTGTTACCCTTTTCATAACTTGTGTTTATCATGCCGTAATGGGTTGCGTGGTCAGGTACATTTTGCTAAAGCTGCATGGGTATCCATTCTGATGGAAGATGTTACAGAGGCACTCTGCTCCCCCTTCATTGTGTTCTGGGTTGCTGCAGCGCATTTGTACTTATCGAATAATGTTCTTACATAGCTCCTGTTGTGGAGATTGTATCAATGTTGTCATTTTGATAAGGTAGCACTTAGTGTGAGGGTTTTTTTTTACTGACTTGCATTTCTAATTGACCATCATTTTCTCTGTTGATAAGGATTTTCCAGAAGGTTAGAGAGTTTCATTTTTTCTTTCTGAATGTTATCCTTTTGAAGATTTAGATTTTAGATTTAGATTTATTTGATTTATAAACCGCAACCTATCTCCCCGAAGGGACTCAGGGCGGTGCACAGGAAGTTAAAAACAAGTAGAAGATGTTGATTGTTTCATGTTTTTTATTATAACAAAGGTGTTTACATAGCAGAATCATACTTTTGGCTGTATGTATGGGGGTGCTATCTAGACATAACATCACAGTTATTGCTACGAGTCCTCAGAATGATAATCCCATGAATTCATGTTTTGGTATATTTATTCATCAAACTGAATATAGGTAATGAAGTAGAAGTTCATGAGGTCCATGATTCTGGGAATTACAATCTTAGTATATTTGGTCAGGTTGGATGAGCAGTGCTGTAATACGGCTGCTTATGCTTTCCTTTGTTGACATAGAATGCTGTGACATCAAATGAAATGACTGGCTGAGAAAGTCTGGAAGTTGAACAAATCTTAAAGTTGCCAAGGTTGAGAATCATTGGTTTAAGCTGGAGTTGAGACTTTTTTGGAGGATATTGCATTCTGCAGTGGAAGGTAGGCAGCTAGGAAACAAGCAAAAGCCCACATATGATTCCGGAATAGACATTATCAAGGTATAAATACTGAAATGTATGCACTATAGGGAAAATTGTGATTGTAGGTTTGTAGTTACAATTTTTAGATATAAAAAATCTAAAGGCATCTCTCCATCTCTATCCCTTTAAGGCAGGGGTCTCCAACCTTTGCAACTTTAAGTCTGAAGGACTTCAGCTCCCAGACTTCTCCAGCCAGCTTTGCTGGCTGGAGAAGTCTGGAAGCTGAAGTCCTTCAGACTTAAAGTTGCAAAGGTTGGAGACCCCTGCTTTAAGGTATATTTTTATATATAATTTAGATCACAGATACATTTTTAATTATATTTTATAAATATAATTACAATATAATTTACATAGTTTGTTTAATTTAAAGTTGAGGGGGTATGTGTTTGTCTGCTCTTTCATTACAAAAATGTTTTATTCATAAATATCTCTATAAATCCTGTCCTGATCTTTTTTTGGAGAAATATTCAAGCATGTAAATCTATTTCCTGCTGTCATATTCTGAAAAAAGGGTTAAATGGTGGTTGTTTTCTGAAATAGTTTTGAGTCTTTGTTTAATTCTGCATGATTGTCCCTGAGTTACTTATTATTGAACAATAGTGCTTGGCAAGTATAATACCCTTAGTACCTTTTTAATGCTTCTTAACTGATTATAAGAGATTAATCCAAAGCTTTTTGTATTCATAACTTCTTTTAGTGGACTGATTTGGTTTGTTTAATTTTGCTCTCCAATCAGCAGAATGAATTCAAAATTGGTTCTTCACGGCATTTAAACATAATATTTAGTCTAATAGTGAATTTGAGTGCTAGTAGAATTTTAGCCAGAAAAAGGCTGTTAATCGTCAGAGAATGGGTGCCATGGTTAATTCCAAATATTAAAAGTTAGGCGATGTTGGACTGTTTTTATGGACTATTTTGAACAGGTAGTCCTCGCCTTATATGACTTCAACTGAGCCCAATATTACTATTGCTAAGTGAGATATTTGTTAATGCCCCATTTTACAACCTTTCTTGACAGTTTTTAAGTGAATCGCTGCAGTTGTTAAATTAGTAACAAGTTGTTAAGTGAGCCTGGCTTCCCCATTGGTTTTACTTGTCAGAAGGTCACAAAAAGTGATCAAATGACCCCAGGATACTGCAACTGTCATAAATATGAGTCAGTTGCCAAGCATCCAAATTTTGATCACATGACCATGGGAATGCCGCAATGGTCATAAGTGTGAAAACTGGCTATAAGTTACTTTTTTCAGTGCCATTGTAACTTTGAACAGTCACTAAATGAACTGCTATAAGGAGGAGTACCTAGGAAGAGATGCAGTATTTTTACTTACATTTCCGATTAACTGAATTCCAGCACTGCATCCAGACCCTAAATTTGGAGATAAAGTAAGCATCTTACAGGTGCCTTTGCTAGAATAAAATCATTCCCACCCTTTTACACCATTCTCTTTTAATCATTTTAGATTGCTCTTCCTTCCAGCTTCATGATTTATTTTTGCAGTCAGTTGATTTATGAGAAAAACCCATGGCCATGGCACATGTATGAATGTTGACTTCCAATATATCTCTAGAAACATTAAATGTTTACTCTACTGTAATTTGTTTACATCCTCTTCAGCGTTGTTGACTGTGCTTTCATGGCTAGTGATAGTGTGGCATTGCAGGTTGCTGCAAATGATGACTTGTGTCAGGTAGCAGCTAAGTCTCTTGGCCTTGAATGTTTGAAGGGGTTGGATTACACTATATAAAACAAAGGCTCAGAAGTGCAACACCAAACTTTGGTCACCGTTATCATGGCTGCATCATATTTTTCAAGAAAATGCCAGGACTTTCAAGTTTGCTTTTTGCATTAAAAATAGCACAGCTCAAACGGGTGATATTTTCTCTAAGGAATTTATTGTAACCTTGACTTCTGAGAGCAAGATCAAACGGAAAGAGCATTGAACATCCTGTTTTGAATATTCCAAAAGTTTAACCCAGGATTATCTCACAGTGCAGGCTTCCCACATGCTTCACATGATTTTGATAGAAAAAAATGCAGACATTTAAGATTTTGTAGTTCACTAGCTTTTATTTATTTCTTTTTGTTGGTGTGCTTTCAGGATTTGATGTTTATATGAAAAAGGAAACTAAAAAGTATTATTTATGTTAACAATATTATTTGTGCACATGACAAATGACAGAATAGTTGAAATAAATAGAGTGGCAGTGTACATTTTTATAATGGAGACCATCAGAGGTGGGTTGCTGCTAGTTCGGCCTGGATTGGGTGCATTAGTAGCGGTGGCGGGAGGCTCTGCCCACCCGCCCGGACGCTTCTGTGCATGTGCAGAAGTGTCACGCAAGGGCGTGCCTGAACAAAATTGTAATAAAATTGGCAACCCACCACTGGAGACCATGACCATAGCATTTCCATGAGAGAAAAGGGGGAACATTAATAAGAGACTGCTAAGGCAGGGGTCCCCAACCTTTTTGGCACCAGGGACCAGTTTCAAGTTAAAAAAATTCTGCGGACCGCTGGCCATGGCTCGGGCAGCGTAGAGGGGGAGCGGGGGAGAGGGGGAACAGGTGGCGCATGCGCGCGGGTGTGTGTGTGAGTCAGCTCACTTGCCCCTCTCGGGCCCCCAACGGCGCGAGTGGCTGCCCCTGCACTCTCCTGCCCCCGGCATGCGCTCTGCCCAGGGGGATGCCCCCTCCTCCTCCTCTCCCTCCTCTAAGAGTTGCGCCACTCACTGCGGCCTGGTTCCTATCAAGCCATGGACCGGCACCGGTCCACGGACCGGGGGTTGGAGACCCCTGTGCTAAGGGAAAAAAGTTCAAGGAATCTTAAATTCTATTGCAGAGTAAATCATATTGAAAGCTGTCTTCTGATAGTAATCTATTCTGAGTAAAATCTTCCAAGAAAAGGAAGTTTCGAGTTAGGAGAAGCAGATACAGTTTAATGAAATTTTGTCTATTGGTTTATCAGCAAGGTGTATTTTTCATTGCAGAAGGATTAATGGAGGACAAATTGGAACTTTGAATATTTGTCTGGGCATCACTTGCATAATGCTTATACTAGACTTCTAAGTTACTGGGTATAGGGTGTGTATACATGTGCATTTTTGCAAGAAAAGGGTACTTTTATTATATAGTCTGCATTGTATTTTAAAGGGGAGGGGAGGAGTTCTGGCATTAGAAGCTATGAAATCTAATAAATAAAATTATCTGACAATTACTTTCCTTTGATCTTTAAGCTTTGAGTATAGTTGCTCGGTACTAATTTAAGATAAGATTACTGAAGTGCTGTCTGCAAAATGGGTCATGTTTTAAAATAGTAGTCCTGCAATAGTCTTTTAAAAAAACAAACTCTACAATTCAGTTAGGTTTTTGAAATATTTGGAAATACCTGTCACAATTGAATACAATGTGTGACATGGAAATATTTGAACTGTTATTTCAGTGTTTCCAGTGATCTTACAGTTGGAGACCCTTCTTTGAAATTATGGGTAACATTAATATTGATGTCTTCCCTTCCCTTTAAGGATTTTAGACCAAGACATCTGTGGAGGACTGGTGCCTCAAGGCAGAAGGGACTGTTTAATGAATCTGGGATCTGTGTTTCCAGCACTCGAGCCCTTATTCTGTACTCTTACCCATATCACATTGTGTTGCAAACATTTTGAGAGATCATGTTTTTTTGAAACTACTTGTTTCTTCTGTAACCACAAATATGTCTTTTCAACTGCAAATGTTTATGCAATATTAAGTGTACCGTAGAAATAAGTACTATATTGACTATTGGCGTTATTTTTTATAATAGCTGAAGCAAATATCAGCTAGTACTTCATCAGGTTCAACTAATAATACACATTGATTCCCATATAAAGTTTCTACAGGAGTCTGGAATATGTGTGAAACAAAAAAAATTGAGACATCTCCATGAATAGAAAAATTATATTTCATGTATGTTACAGCAATGGTCATCTTGGGCTTGATTTAAAACATAATCTTAACATAATTGTACTTCTGTCTTTTTACAAATCTGTTCATCTTGATGCTTGGGATTTAGCTTCTAAAATAACACCCTATATAACAATGATGGTTGTATGGTCCCATTTTCTACCTTTTAGCTGGCTTCAGCTTCTCTAGTTCTCAAATTAGGATTGAGAAACTTTTGGGAATGAGAGCTCATTCCTACATGCCATGTTTGGGGGTTTCCTGTTCCAAAAAGATTTTTATGTGTTCTGGATTTTTATGTGGTCTGCCTTTTTACCCAAAGGCACTGTGGTGAGATGACTTTGCAGCATTTTCAATAATGTTTTGCCTATCAGATCTATTTATGGTTCGGAGGCATTGTCATAAGTAAATATAATCCCAGCTACTCTTTTTTTAATTACATGAGTCTCTAAAAAAGCAAAAATCCAGTGAATCTTATAGGTATCAAAAGAGATGTCCATAAACACTGTGTTTCCTAATCCTGTTATAAATCTATACTCTTTTTAAATAACTTTATTAAAACAAATTGTCCAGTCACTTGCTCCTGCTGTTAGAAGGATTGTAATTATTATTGAGTGGGACTGAAGAATTGGAGAAAAATGTGAAATTGAGAACATTAGATTTAGGAACAAGTGGGTATCAAGTAGTTATTTCTATTTCACAGTTGACATATATTGTATTACTGGTCATGGAATAGCAAGTATATCACCATTGTGCTCACAAATATCTTCCTTGGCAACATCTAGAGTTTTTATCCTATTTTGCATTTTCCTAAAAAAAAGAATACTTAAAAAGTATAATTCCAAGGGTCAGCATCATCTTTATTTCAAACATCCTATGACCTAGTAGGTTAGACAATAAAAATGGCAGATGATTCAAGGGCAATATTGTGCTCAGAAGTATACCATTTGTCTGGGAAAACTCAGTAGAACTGGGGTGATAGTGTGTAGATTTGGAAGGCTGTGTTCTGATAAATTAGTGCTTTGAGATCTATTAGTCCCTAACTGCTCTTTCTTTTGAGATTGGGCAGGTCTCCATGGAAAACAGTGCTCGTGACACAGTCTTAAAATTCTAAATATACCCTCAAAAGATGGAGACTGGTGATTTAGGTAATTCTGGTACACAATGCCTAGAAAACAAAAGATTAAAATATAATTTTAAATAATCTCTCATTAATCTTAAATTATTAAAGGTAATATAAATCAATCAACTGTTTCATACTAACAGTATTTATTAAATTTATATGCCACCTATCTCATTATTAAAGCAATTCAGCGTGTAAAATAGATAATTGAAATCTCTTAAGTGAGATTGACTTAAGTGTCAATAAACTGATCTGAATTTTTTGATGCCTTCATAAATACATTGAAATGCTAGTATGAATATGGGAAATAGCACCACAGAATTTAGGGAAGTGTGTAAAATAAAGGATAACCATTACTGATCTTATTTAAGAGGTATGGATTGTGAAAGAAGGGCTTTTGATCCCTACCTTAATTGAGGATAAAGTATGCGTGGTTTGAATTTGAATTTATTTTTGTGAGCCAATAAGTCCCCCATGCCTTCCTTGCTGTAAAATATTGAGATGTTTTGTAATGATTTAGAATACAACCTGGCAAACAGAAGGGAAAATGTCACAAATAACCTTTATTCTATATATGGAGACATAATATGTATGTGTGTATATATGTATATTGCTGTTTTAAAGTTGCCAATATAAAATGTTTAATATGCATTTCTGAATAAGCTGATTCATTCACCATCTATTTATATGTAATTTGGGGATTGGTAATAATCCAATAATTCTGGTGTTTTTTTATTTTTTATTTTAGACCTTCATATGATGATTTTTTTATCATGGCAAATGATACTTTAGAAGGTTTCCATGAAGTGAATCTAGCTTCCCCCACTACTCCAGATCTTTTAGAAGTGCATGAATCTAAAGCTTCTGAAGAACCTACCTCACCTACCATCATTTACCGGCTTCATCCTTCAGCTGTGTGCTCCTTACCTATTCAACCAAGTGCTCTGAATGTGACTGATCTTCCTACACAACCTGTCTACTCATCTGCCAGGCACCTAAATTGTGCAGAAACACCAGGTATCAGGTTGGTTGTAAAAAAAACTTCTATTGATTATTACACAGGTCTACTGTGTTATCTGTGAATGCAGATAATCCATGCATAATGTATTACTTTTTAAAAATACACTCTTTTCTTACAGCATCAATGTCACAGAAACTGTACCGTGTTCTACCTCAGGAAGCTATGGAGGGTTGTCCAAACATGATCATTCCAGGAAGGACAACTGTAGTGCAGAGAGAGAGTTTTTGCAGGGTGCAACAGTAACAGACTTTTCTGAAGGAAGAGATGATGTTTTTGGGCTAAGCACAGATAGCCTGTCTCGTCTGCGAAGTCCATCGGTATTGGAAGTTAGAGAGAAAGGCTATGAGAGACTGAAAGAGGAACTTGCTAAAGCTCAAAGGGTAAGAATAATACATCTAATGCTATTTCTGTGTAAGGGCAAAATATTGGTTTTGAGATAACATGTCAAATCCTGGTGATTCTTTATTTGTCTTTATTTTCTAACTTTTCTGCCCTCTCACCTAACTATACCTTTCATTATGTACCAATAAAATATTACACTGCCCTTTAGATAGCTTCCAAGCCATTTCACTGTTTATTGAAAAACAGTGTTATATTGTGGATGTCTGGGGAAGCTATGATGAATTGAAGATGACCCTGCAGTTGACCCTGTCAACTGGTGGACTGAGAAGTCAGCAAAAGAGCAGGCTTCTCCTTATTCCTCTCCGGACAAAGAGAGGAATCAGGATTGCACACATGCATTCCAGACATGAAGACATACAGTAACTCCCCATGAAGAGTGTGTGATACAATGGTCTTCCTACGAGAGCTGAGGAAATCTTTGCCTAAAGCTATGGCTTTGAGCCTTCAGAAGGACACATATCACTTATTAATTGCTTTTTGGATATTAAAAGCCTGCAAATTGGCAAGTTGCAGTATATCAGGTAGGTTTTCTTCAGTCCTTAGTGAAATAAACTTTATGCAAATGTAAGGGTTTTTTTTATATTGAAAAAGTTGTATTGGTTTTACATTTTTCTATAGGGTAGGGTAAGGGATACAAAGAAATTTTGAGAGCATTCACGTCAGAGTCGTCGGCCCTTCCGAGACCTCAAAATACACAATAAAAAGATAACAAAAAAAAAAGCATTTTTCATAACACTACAAGGTAAAAGCAAGTACATATACCTAAATTCTCAATTCCATGCTGTCAGACATTTACAAAAAATCCAGATACAGATATTATGCAAAATTGTTCAGAAAAATCAAGGCAAAGTTATTTTTTCGATCTAAGTCTCTTGGCTATTGTGTCTTCTTTTTCTCCTCCCTGGCCCCGAGCGGGCGGGGCCGTGGCCCCCTCCGTCCCCCCTGGATCTTCCCCCAGGGCAGAGGAATATTTTTTAAGAAAGGCTTCCGCCTCAGCAACTGTTTTAATCCTGACTCTTCCTCCTTCCCAGAACACCAGCATCCCTTCGGGTGTCACCCACTTGAACCAAATCCCATGATCAAATAAAATTTTAGACAAGAAGGAAAATTTCCTCCTTGCTTCTCGAATCTTTCTAGGAATCTGCTTCAAGATAGTGACCGTTTTTTGTTGGTAAATTAAAGGGTTCTCTCTCTGCGCCCTCAGGATTTCCTCTCTGGTTGACCTTCTAACAAATTTCACATGTATCTCTCTAGGCACTTCATTTATCCTGGCATATGCTGAGTTAATTCTATAGGCTAGGTCAATGTCCCCCCTGATCTCATCTTTAGGTTTTTGTAAATAGTCTGCTAAAATTGTGCTCATAAGATCAGGGAGGCATTCACCAGATTCCTCTAGAACGTTCTGAAATCTCAAAAAATATGTCATTCTTTCCATATCAATCCTAGACACATGCCCATCTATTTCCCCAACCTCTTTAGTAACATTTTTAATCTCTCCCTTAACCCCCACCAACCCCCCTTCCAATTCTTCAGTCTTCTGTGTGTTTTCCAGCACTTGCTTCCTTGTGTCCAATAGCTCCTTCTTGAAATTGATGTTTTCAGCCCTCTGGGCCTGAATTTCGTTTACCAAAGTTTGTATAACAGTTTCAAGAGAAGCCATCCGTTGTTCTAAACTTGCCAGTGCTGTTTCTTGAGCCATGATTAACTGTTAAAGTCAGTGCCACCAAAATGGCGTTTTCAGGGTGGGGTTGGTGAGACTAACCGGGAGCCAAAAGTTCAGATCAAGGTTGAAACGTTGTAAAATTCAGGAACCAAGAGAGAGACAATTTTCCAGCTCAATAGTTATAATAACGAAGGTAATCCAGAAAGGAATCACAAATCCAACAAGAAAAAAATTCTTCATTAATATCCAGAGAGAGTCCCACTTGTAAAGAGACGCTGGGAATTTTCCATAGTTAAAATAGTCAGGCAGGGACAAAGAAAAGCCACTTTCCACTGCCCATCTCAGAGCCCAGAGGAGAGAGTAGAAAAATAATTTTTTTTAAACCAGCCAGACCTAGAAACAATGTTGCAAGTAGCCGCATACCACTTTCCCTTGTTAGAGACAGTCCGGATTTAAGATTTCCGCTTTCTCTTCCAGAGAAGCCATTTTTAAGTGCCGCTTAAGTCCGAGGGGTTTTTTTTGAAAACAAACACCCCCCTCCCAGTCCGTTCAGCCTGGCTGGCAGCAAGGAAAAAAAGTCTTTTTAAAACTCACTCTCCCTCGCAGCTGAAGCCTCGGCAAGCCTTCCGATCTCTTCCGCTCAGCCCTCTACATTGAAGTGAATGGCGCTGACAGCCGTTGGCGAAGGGAGAACCCCCCGCAGCATGTTCCTCCTCACCTAGGTCGCGGAGGGGATCGCTCTCCCCACTGCCGTGAGGAGAAACGTCTCCTCCGAGCCGACCCTACGGGAGACCTCCGGTAACCGGAGTGTCTCGCCCCCGTGGGGGGGCAGAAAAGGCAACAAAGCGGCGAGCGAGCCCCAGGCTCACCCGTCGCCGCTGGAGCCGGAACCGGAAGCCCAAATTTAAGGGTTTTTAAAACTATTTTTGAATAAGCAAAAGGATGATTACAACATTGATTTTTGAATGTCACAGGTGGGCTAAGAGAGCAGAATTTGAAATAAGATTTTGAAATTAATTATAGGAATCTCCTGTGGGAAAATGCAGTTTAGGGGGGAAATGAATCTTTTGAAATTAAATACAAGAAATATTCTTGTAGGAAAGTGACGATCAGAATAATACATAAGATGGGACCTTGAAGGTTAAACACTAGCAGGAACCAGAAAGAATTAAAAGATTGTAATTAAAGGTCCAAATTATTCTGAATAATTTGAATTTAAGGATATTTGGGAATAATACACTCAAAAGTTATTTTTAAGACTTATTAACAAAATTGAGACTGATCTGAATGTGGATTTTAAAATGGAAGATTATAACAATGATACACGTAAAGATTTTACAATGAATATAGATAAAAGAAACCACCTGGTGTTTTAATACTTAAAAGATATACAGAAATAATAAACCAGAAAAGTGACTTGTATACCGTTTTTAGTTTGTATTTAGAAAAAAGATGTTGGAGGAGATAGAGAAAATGGAAAAAAATGAAGGAATCTATTCAAAAGAAATAAAGATTAAGATTGTTAAAAGTAAGATGAAGGAACATAAAGTGGGGTTATCTGATCAAGGTTAAAATGTACATGTTTCTGGTAACTCTTAATGGATTTTTGCTGATCTGAATGATGAAAAAGGCTTAAGATAGAGGAAGAAGCGATCCTTTGTTGTATTTTTAGGGAATGTGATAAGGTACTCTGTTAAATAAAGGACAGGAGTATATAGCTAGTTTATTTATTGTTATTTCTGGTAACTCTTAATGGACCTTTGTTGGCTAGAATTATATGATGACAATCTATGAATGAATGAAAGATGCCACATGGCATGAAGAGTGCTTGTGTTGCAGCATTAGAGAAGAGGATAAGCTACTGAAGTTGTTTGTACTTGTTATGATGAAGGGAGAAGTTATTTCTTTATATATCTTTTATATATGATTTTTTCCTTTTTTTGTACTTTTGAATTTTTTAATTACATTTTAGTGTTACGTTTTTTCATTTGTATTAGCCTTATCTTTGTAATTGTAAACTTTAATACAATTACTGCTAAAAAGGAAAAAATGTGTATTTTTCATAAAACACCAATAACAATTAGCAAAATTGGTCAATCTGATAAAACAGCTGTAAGTATTGTACATTTTTGTGTTACTTAGGCCTGTATTGTGTAAGCATTTTAGCGTTTGGTGTAAGCATTTTAGCGTTTCTTGATATTTACTGCCCCCTAGTGCTATACATTTTCTTTAACACTTTTTAAAGTGTAGAGCAGAGGTTCCCAAACTTGGCAACTTTAAGACTTGTGGACTTCAACTCCCAGAATTCTCCAGCCAGCTCTGCTGGCTGGAGAATTCTGGAAGTTGAAGTCCACAAGTCTTAAAGTTGCCAAGTTTGGGAACCTCTGGTGTAGAGGATTAACAATTTGGGGCTTAAATTGGAAAAAAAAATAGTTAACCAGTTTTTGTATTCAGATTCGGCTACAAATATAGAAGATATATGATTTTGTGAAATGTAGTTTGTGTGTACATATGATTGATTGATTTGATTTTGATTTTATTCGATTTATATACCGCGCCTTCTCCATCGAAATGGACCCAGGGCGGTGCACAGGAGATTAGAACCAACAAATAATAAAGCAATACAATAAATAGATAAAAAAGAATTAAATAAGAACCTGCGCTAAAATTCCCACTAAAAACCCAACGTCCATTTACATATTTGGCAGAATATGTGCAAGTTCCCCACATTTAATTGTCTCTTTGGTTCAGAAAAATCTCTTTAATTACAGGCAAAAATAATAATAATGCAAAAATTGCATTTCAACATATGGACACTATGTTAGCTGCCACATAATATGGAGGTCTTATGGAGGTCCTGTTATATCTTCATATCTCTGGGTTCCTTGTGTTTTCATTTTTCCATTTTTTGTTTAGCCACTGTAACTATTTATCATCACTCTTTTGAGATTTCTTGAATTTTCTGGCTGTGGAAAGGGTTGTTATTCAGGTATTCAGTAGATATTTTGTAAGCAGTTTCAGAGTTCAGTCCTTAGAATCTCAATATAATTTGGGGAAAGGCCTCCCTAAATTTCTAGAACTTGCTCCTCCTGTGATACCGTGCAAGACAAATCACAAAAGAACTTGACCTACAGTCGTATAATTGAAGTCTGAAAATAGCAGGACAATATTTCATAAGAATACTTGGACTAAAAAGGAATCAATACTTTAAACCAGTTGATTTTTAATGGTGATTTTAACAATTGTGAGATATTACTTTTTGATTTTTAGTTTCCTTCTCAATAGACGCTTGCTGAATGTACAGCTATATTAGTATATAGAGCTGAAACATCTCCTAACAGAATAGTATAGCCCAGATAGTAGGCAGTCTCTGAGTATCTACAACATTGACTTCTTTGAGAAACGGTTTCCTTGCATGAAAACCTACCTTTTAATTTTATAAGCTATTAAAAGATGAAATTAAATTATTAGTTATGCATTGATTTGTGGAATTGGAATTTTCAGTTTTGGAAAATCAGTGGTTCAGTTGGTAAAAAAAACATTGCTTATGATTTAAAAATGAAATTAATTCATCATAAAATTTCATTAAAGATTTATTTGACCCGTACAAGAATATTTAAAAGTGAGGAAAATTAAATTTCTTATTTTGAATGATACAAGCAATTTAATGTAACATGATATGGTCTTGTTTTTATTGCTTTATTTTGGTTTCAGATTTTAACATATATGTTAATATAACTTCAGAAAAACCTAGTTAATAATTTCAATGTGATATTGAACTATGCTTCTTAAGTCGGATGTCTACTTCTTAAATTCTCCCCCTTGTAATATGAGCCAAAAAGGAGTGAAGAAGGTAGAGCTTTCCTCTCCTGTTGTCTTGTGATATTTTATATTAAAAATGGGTTCTATGCATTTTGATTAGTTATTAAAAAAAAGCCAGATCCCTGAATGAAATGCACGTGGCTGTCTAGTTGCACATAACATGAACCTAACTTCCATATTCTTCCAAATGCTGTCATTTATGACTGTCAGAATGACCTTTTCCCTTCCATAGGAGCTCAAACTAAAAGATGAAGAATGCGAGAGGCTTTCTAAAGTACGTGATCAACTTGGCCAGGAACTGGAAGAACTCACTGCTAGCCTGTTTGAGGTTTGTTAAAAGACTTTGGTATAGTATACTCTATGAATGATATGGCTAATTTCATGAAACCTTTTCCTCCTAAAATAGCACATTTAGGAAATTGTTTATGCTTCTGAACGTTGCATTTTCAAAATGAAGAAAATGTCTCCATAGGTTAGATCAGAGGTTCCCAAACTGGGCCACTTGAAGACTTGTGGACTTTAACTGTTAGAATTCTCCAGCCAGCTCTGCTGGCTGGAGAATTCTGGGAGTTGAAGTTCACAAGTCTTCAAGTGGCCCAGTTTGGGAACCTCTGGGTTAGATGATGTTACTCAAATTTATGTTTTTGATTTTAGAATGATATTTTCATAGTTAGCCTCTCAATGGTAATCAAGCCTCAGTAACTGTTTAAATTGGCTTAGATTCTTTTTTCCAATTACTGTGCTGTGAATTAATTCAGTAATTTTAAGGCGTGGGTAAAAGGTCTAAAGCTGTGATGGTGAACCTATGGCTCGCATGCCACCCATGGCATGCGGAGCCATATCTGCTGGCACCCGAGCCATCAGCTCCAGCGCAGATTTGCGTGCCAGCCAGTTGATTTATGGTTTTCCAGAGGGCTGGGGGAGACTGTTTTCACCCTCCCCAGGCTTCAGGAAAGCCTCCGGAGTCTGGGGAGGCAAAAACACCTACCGGAAGTTCGTTTCTGGAGGCTTTCCTGGAGCCTGAGGAAGGTGAAAATGGCTTCCCCCAGCCCCCCTGGAGGAAATACCAAGCTCAGCTTCGAGGCGAGCAGTGTGGCATGCGTGGGGGTGGGGGTGGGGAGTGTGTGGGAGGTTGTGCACACATGCATGTGGGGGGCACTTTGCATTATGAGTGCTGGCACACACGCACGCTATTACGCATGCGCCCTCGCATTTTTGGCACCCAACAACAAAAAGGTTCACCATCACTGGTCTAAAGAGTGAACTATAACATTTTCAGAAGCTGTGTCACCACAGAAGCAATTACCAAAAAGATCTTATTTCTGTCTAATGCTGCTTATAAAAGTAAAATAAAAATGAATTTATTGGGTCCTATTTTACATCTATAGTGTAGATCTGTGTGAAGTAATTATACCACATAAGCTTTGTTTTCAATAGGAAGCTCATAAGATGGTGAGAGAAGCTAATATAAAGCAGGCCACAGCAGAAAAACAATTGAAAGAAGCACAAGGAAAAGTGAGTTCTAATTCTTAATATTATAGCATTTACAAAATTTCTCTTTCTCTCTCTGCATGCTTCTTTTTTGTGATTTTCCAACTGCATTTCAAACATACAAAGTTCAAAAATCAGTTTAGTTGATTCTATGTCAAAACAATCTAAAGAGAAATTGGTGAGAAACTGTATTCACACCATTTGAGAATAGAGTTCTTATTTTGTGGATGATTATTTTGCAAATTTAACTCACTGCTGAAATAATCAGTGTAATCAATCTATTTATTTGCCCAATTTATATGCTGCTTTTTTTGGTTCAAATTGAACACTGTGAGTGGCTCACAGTTTTAATGAACATAAACATGCAAAAGATAAAAATAAGGAACTTAAAGCAATTCCTGGCTAAAAACCCCACTAGCATAGCCCTTAACTGTTCCCTTCATAGTTCCCCTTTCTTTCTATTTTTAATTAGGTATTTTATGTTCCCTGTCAGAGTTTTGGCAGCATAACTATTATTATGAGATAAACGCTAGGAGCAAAACACAGCAGACAGAGCCTTTAGACAATTAATAGTGGTGTGTGTGTGCGCGTACACACATACATACATATACACACACATAGACAGGCACACAAACACACGCACAAATATACATACATACATACATACATACATACATACATACATACATACATATATATATATGAGAGAATATTATCACAGCTCCTGTTCAGGGTCCCTTTCAGGGGAGGAGACTTAACGTCATCCCTCTCTGCCCTTCGACTCAACCTAGAGATCATCCAGACAGAGAACCAATTAGATTACTGCTGTGTGACATTTTTTAGATATGTGTTAGATTTTTAAGGGCTGAAAATAAAGAGACCAGGATGGATCCATTTCAGGCTTATTTTCAGCCCTTAAAAATCTAACACATATCTAAAAAATGTCACACAGCAGTAATCTAATTGGTTCTCTGTCTGGATGATCTCTAGGTTGAGTCGAAGGGCAGAGAGGGATGATGTTAAGTCTCCTCCCCTTAAAGGGACCCTGAACAGGAGCTGTGATAATATTCTCTCATTTAATGAGTCCTGTAAATTGGCTGATGTATCAGGGATACCAGATAGCTCAAGGCATAGAGAGGCCTGCCTCATATGCTGGAAAGCACCGGTTCAAATCACAGTAGAAGGAGTATGGCCAGCTGAAGAAGGCTAATAAGCCTGAAATGGATCCATCCTGGTCTCTTTATTTTCAGCCCTTAAAAATCTAACATATATATATATATATTAGCCTTCTTCAGCTGGCCATACTCCTTCTACTGGGATTTGAACCGGTGCCTTCCAGCACATTCAAATCCCAGTAGAAGGAGTATGGCCAGCTGAAGAAGGCTAATAAGCCTGAAATGGATCCATCCTGGTCTCTTTATTTTCAGCCCTTAAAAATCTAACACATATCTAAAAAATTTCACACAGCAGCAAACTAATTGGTTCTCAGTCTGGATGATCTCTAGGTTGAGTCGAAGGGCAGAGATGGATGACGTTAAGTCTCCTCCCCTTAAAGGGACCTTGAACAGGAGCTGTGAAAATATTCTCTCATATATATATATGTATGTATGTATGTATGTATGTATGTATGTATGTATGTTAGTTTTTATGAGCTGATCAATAAATTTAAATTTGAGAGAAATTTAAATTTATTGATCAGCTCATAAAAACTAACACATATCTAAAAAATATTACACAACGAAACTAAAAAATGGTTCTCTGTCTAGATGGTCTCTGGTGATGAGCCGACAGGCAGAGAGGGAAACAGCATGTCTCCTCCCTTAAATGGGGCCCTTACAGGAAGTTGTAGAAACATATATATATATATATATATATATATATATATATATATGTTTTCGTAGATTTTCACGGGTGTAGGTATGCTGGCATAGCTGGTTTCGGGGATTTTCCCGTGTATAAGGCATAGAAATGTTATTGCAATGTTTCGACAAGATCTCACTTGTCATCATCAGGCAGGAAGCCTGCCTGATGATGACAAGTGAGATCTTGTCGAAACGTTGCAATAACATTTCTATGCCTTATACACGGGAAAATCCCCGAAGCCAGCTATGCCAGCATATGTATATATATATATATATATATATGAAGAATAATTATCACAGCTCCTGTGAAGAGGTCCCTTTAAGGGGAGGAGACTCAACGTCATCCCTCTCTGCCCTTCGACTCAACCCAGAGTCATCCAGACAGAGAACCAAATTAGATTACTGCTGTGTGACATTTTTTAGATATGTGTTAGAATTTTTAATTCTCTCTCTCTCTCTCTCTCTCTCTCTCTCTCTCTCTCTCTCTCTCTCTCTCTCTCTATATATATATATATATATATATATATATATATATATATATATATATATATATATATATATATATATATATATACACACACCCTCTCTCTCTCTATATATATACACACACACACACACACACACAAACACACACACATACGGTAGATAAATCACTTACCACTCAGCTACGAACACAAGGAGAGAAATGAGAGACACAATGAGAGAAACCTTCTAATGGCCATCTATATATAGACACCTCTTAAAAAGGTAAATGACTTGTGTGGACCAGAGTCTTAAAGAGGCGATGCCTGTATTGCTGAATCATCCTCTTTGCATCAGCTTCCAGTTTACAGCTTGCAACTTACACATCAACTGGCAGCTATTAAATCCTCATTACCTGACACTCCTCCCATTTAAAAATGTACAGCTGATAATCCAAACACTTTAACATAGTCTTTATACTTTTCTACAGATGCAGGTTTTGTTAACATATCAGCTATATTACAATCGCTAGAACAATGCTGTAATCTGATCAATTTCAAGCAATATATTTATTTATATGTATGTGTGTGTGTCCCCTACTAAAAGAATTTTCCATAATTCCATTACTGTTATATATAGATATAACATGTATACAGAAATCCAAAAGATACCCAATTTTAGTTGCCTTCAAAACCAATCTTGTTGCTAGTTTTCTACCTATACAATTCTTTTTATTTCATATTGGCTATGAATTGCACAACTTACATTTATATCCATCTTTTAATGAAAACTCCAACAGCAACGGGCCGTGTCTTCTCTTGTAATAAATAAATAAATAAATAAATACATGCATACATACATACATACATACATACATACATACATACATACATACATACATACATACCCACCCGTTAGATTCTCATCTTACTGTGTAATGGCATGCTTCTAATACTTTTTTCTTTTGATATATATTTAGATTGATGTACTTCAGGCTGAAGTAGCCGCTCTGAAAGCATTAGTGCTATCTACATCTCCAACTTCACCAACAAAAGAGGTTCAGTCTAGTGGAAAAACCCCCTTCAGAAAAGGCCACACAAGGAACAAGAGTACAAGTAGTGCAATGGGTGTCAATAACCAGGAGGTTAACATGATGCAGCCAATTGTAAAAGACTGTAAAGAGGTATTTTAATAATTGGGATTTGGTGAAATATGAAGCTCAGGGATTGCAAAGATTATTGGCTGCTTTTACAGGAAGTTCCTGGTTATGATTTGAGCCATCTTCTCCTGCCACATGCAATTGAAACTCTTCAGTAATGATTTTTGAAACTTGTAATGTTTTATTTTAAAGAAAAGTCTGTCTGTAATAACAACTTGTTAGGCCTGTCGTTATATTCATATGAATGGATTTTGACTGGAACGTATCTTTGACAGGTACTGATTTTCCCTGTTTCAGTGTTAGCCACATACAGTACTAGGAAATGCTATATTGAGGAGAAACTCTAATTCTCCCTCCCCCCATCTCCTGACTGTGATTTGAATGATATTATTGCAGCTACACATTTCATGTAATTTAGGGTTAGCCTTTAGTTTCATTGGTTTAACAAAGCTTCTTCCTATATTAAGCAAGCTAGTCATCAGGTTTTTGTACGATTAGAATTGGGAGTTAATTCTGATAGGAAAAAGTAGATAAAGAAAATAGAATCACTTTTTTAAAAGTTGCAGGATTAAAGCATTACATTAATGGCAATTGGAGGAATCTCAACAATGTGCTGTGTTTAGGAGATCTCCCGTTTGTTGCATCAGTCAGCCAACTACACCAGGGGTGGGCAAACTTTGCAACTTTAAGTCTGAAGGACTTCAGTTCCCAGACTTCTCCAGCCATCCACTATTTCATTCCTGTCAACCCTCCAAATTTCTTTATATTCCCTTTTTTCAACAGCCACTGACAAATTTATTGAGCATATTTAGTCTACTTTTCCTAAGCAGACAGAGCATATATTTGCTATGTAACTTTAAATATTGGTGGTCCCATAAATTGTTAACTTTTTTTTGTAGTACGGTGCTACTTTGGCTTACACTAGTGCATATCTCTTAAATCCAAAAAAGAAAAAATTGATTGAAGTTATGAACAATGGCATATATGTATGTAAATATTAAGAAGCCAAAGGTAGAAGTTGACAATTAAGGAACACTTCAGTTCAGTTTTCCCTGTTCTGGGTATTTTTCAGATATGTGGACTGCAATTCTTAGAATTCCCAGTCAATATAGCTATTGCTCCACTGGATACCCAGTTTGAGGAAGTCTGCCTTACTTGTCTAGTTCTGCAGTTTACTGCCTTGAAACTGCTATGCAATGGTACAATGGAGTTTAATTATCTTGATTTAAGAGAAGAATGTGACACCTACCACTTGATGTGGATTCAGGGTTCTTAACAAAGCTCTCCTGTCCACAGATTTTTATCACTGAAGTGCAAATGCTATGTAGTGTCTATCATTTGTTAATTATGGTTTGGTACAATATACTGTAGTTTATGGCAGGGGTTCCCAAACTTGGCAACTTTAAGACTTGTGACCATAGCTGGCTGGAGAATTCTGGAAGTTGAAGTCCACAAGTCTTAAAGTTGCCAAGTTTGGGAATCCCTGGTTTATGGTATAAAGTGTGATTCTTGAATGAAGACTTGCACTCTCATTTTGCTTGTTTTATTTCAATGTTAGGCTGATATATCTTTATACAACAAATTCAGATCCTGGAAGGATGATCCTACCATGGACAGGACATGCCCTTTTCTCAATAAAATCTATGAAGAAGATATCTTTCCATGCTTGACCTTCTCAAAAAGCGAGGTAATGCTTTGAAAACGTATAGATACTTAGATTGGTTAGGTAATATGAAAGAAGATCTTTCAAACAACTACCACCAAATAGTTTGATATCTTCAATTAAGTTCAAAATTCCCTCTTTTACCTGCAAAGTATTTCCACAGAATTATAGGTGTTTGTATTGCATATACTGTAGCTCTGGACCACTTCACAATGAAGGTCGTAAATATTATTTCATTAGAAAAGTTTTCTTCTGGATTTGTTATTGAGAGTTTCAAGACAGCATGTTGAACCTTTGAGTAGTTTCAGTTGATAAATGGTTTCAAGGAGTTAATCTGCATATAGTCCACGATTAATGACTGCCTCGTTTAGTGATCCTGAAGTAACTTAACCAGTCTTCACATTTATGACACAAGTCTGTAAAGCAAAGGAAAGCTGAAGTAAGATCATAAGCACAGTCCCAACTTCACTTTATAACTGCTTTGCTTAAACTACAAGCTGTTTTAATGGGAAATATTGCAGTTAGTTTTACCAGATTATAATTTTTTTCCTTTTGTTTCTCATATTGTACTACAATTTGCTATTCATCTTACTGCTCCTAAGAACTTACTCTGTTGAATAGAGATATTGCATTGGTTCCTAATCTTAGGAACCCAGAATTAGGTTCATATTAAACCAAGAATCTCTGGGCAGTTCTTCTACATTGCTATTCTTTCCATTAGCATTAAAAGATGATACGTTCATTAGTTTCTCAAATTGAAAGCTATCTATCTTAAAATATAAAATATTACATACTGAGAATGCTTTATTCTTGATCATAATCTATCAATGGGCAACCGTGATATCTGAGCTCTTGTTTGTAGGGTAGGCATGGGATACTCTAGCGTAGAAACAAAGAAGAATTGCAATTAAACTCTAAAATGGGCTTTGTTTTTAATCATCTTCCCTGCCTATAAAAATTTGGAAGAAAATAATGTGAAATTTCCCAATGATATTGGCCACCAAAATGTTGCCTTCCCTTGCATTGCAAATCTAAAGCTGGTTCTTATGTTAATGAATTGTATGGTTTTGCTCCTTTGTGCTACATCCTGTGTTGCTCTGGTTTATAAGAGAAGAATCATGATAGTATCTACGCTTCATGCAATTTCTGCTACTACAGGTAGTATAGCTTTGGAGAGGGTGGTGTTGGTGGCGGCGGCTGGATATATCATGTTTTCAATCCTGTGCTTCTAAAGCAGTGTTTCTCAACACAAGATATATGGACTTCATCTCCCAGAATTCCCAGGAAGCCATGCTGGCAAGGAATTCTGGGAGTTGATGTCCATATATCTTTAAAAGGCCAAGATTGATAAACATTGATTTGAAGTATTGAAGATATATGCTTCCTTTTGTCACAGGTAAATTAATAATATCTCCAGATAGAGCTCATAGCATGTTTTGTCAAGCCTTGGGAAACATCTCTTTGTGGTCTATTTTCAGTTGGCCTCTGCTGTCCTGGAAGCTGTAGAAAACAATACATTAAGCATTGAGCCTGTTGGTCTGCAGCCTGTTCGATTTGTAAAAGCTTCTGCGGTTGAATGTGGAGGACCCAAGTATGTTGCAATTTAAGGATCTTATGGTACCGGGAATATGTTGCTGGGTTTTATTCTGGTAGCCAAAAAGAAATGACTATCAGATGACTACACCCAAACAAAAACCCCATAAATGCTGCATGGAAAGCTACAGGATGCACTATTTCTTTCTCAGCAAGGCATGGATCTCTATCTTCTTTTATACAGAGAGGGAAGGTTGTGGCCCCTGCAGGTGTTTCCAGGGCAAAGACAGTTGATGTGCCATGAGAGAGATTAAGAAAGTAGACTAGGCTATTAATCAAAAACCCATAAAATAAGTTAGAAATCTAAGTAAGTCTGAGAATCACTATCATCCAATTTCTGAGTCCTAATTTAGTTTATGAGGTTTAGATTAATAACCGAGTCTAGTTTCTTTTCTTTATAAAATCAGGAGCGTTAGTAATATTTACTGATGGTGATTCTGAGGCTGAATTAGAGATTATGGTTTTGAAAATAAATATTTTGTACGCTTAAGAATAATTATGTCATGGAAGAGAACAACTTAATTTCACTTTCTAATATTTACTTGTAAGGCAAATAATTATAAAAAGAATACATAGATGAAGATACTGGCACATGTTCTAATATTTGCATAGCAGCTTTTTACTTTAATTGTTGATTCTTTGTCTCCAAAAAACAGTACTTTGTTAGCATCTGCATTATATAATGTCAGTGACATGCAGGAGTTATAAAGCACGTTTATGTACACTGATTATCTCCTTAGTTTTGGTAGTTGCCTGGGACTATTACCAGGTGTCTTGATGTCCTTCAGTACTTGGAAGGGAAGCTTTGTATATCCCAGGCTCTGCAGATCTGACAGTTAATTGGCTCAAGAACAAGGAATGACTCTCCCTGTCTCCATACTTTCCTGTGCTTTCTATATTTTCACTCCTTTATACCCACCCCTACAAATTACACACCATCTTGGCTATATCCCCAATTTTTATGGCGTCTGCCACCTCCCCACCCCACCCCCAGGGTCAGGCATTCCACTAATGCCACTTACTTACTTACTTACTTTACTTTTATTAAATTTGTATACCGCCCTTCTCCCTTGCGGGACTCAGGGCAGTGAATAGGCATAATAAAACAGTAAAACATCCGATACAAAAATACATTAAGATACATTAAAAACTAATTAAATTTAAGGGCCCGTTCTAAAAACCAGATAACTATATAAAAACAGTTAATAAAATCAACTAAAATCAATTAAAAAATTACAATCGATTAAAAGAAAACTACACCAGGCCGGCCGCACGAAATAGGTGCGTTTTCAGGGCCCGACGGAAGAGGTGCAGGTTGGTGATCGTACGAAGGTCGGAGGGCAGATCGTTCCAGAGGGCAGGGGCTGCCACAGAGAAGGCTCTCCCCCTGGGGATCGCCAGCCGACATTGTTTGGCCGACGGTACCCTGAGGAGGCCCGCTCTGTGGGAGCGAACTTGTCGGTGGGAGGTATTCGGTAGCAGGATGCAGTCCTGCAAGTAACCAGGCCCCATGCCATGGAGCGCTTTAAAGGTGGTTACCAACACCTTGAAGCGCACCCGGAAAGCCACAGGCAACCAGTGCAGCTCGCGCAGGAGAGATGTCACGTGGGAGCATCTTGAGGCTCCCAGAATCCCCCGCGCAGCCGCATTCTGCACCAACTGGAGCCTCCGGGTGCACCTCAAATTCAAATTCAAATTCAAATTCAAATTTATAAACCGCACCCTCTCCCCACAGGGACCCGGGGCGGTGCACAGGAAAAGCTAAAAACAATATACAATAAATACAAAATACATACTTTAAAATAGAATTAAACAGTATTACCCGTGCTAAAAATAATTAAGATTAAGAACCCATTAAAATATTTGGAATCAATAGACAGAGAGACCTATTCAAGGCCGGCCAGTCGAAAGAAATAGGTCTTCAATTTTGCACGGAAGGAGCGGAGGTCAGTGGTCGTTCTAATATCAGGGGGAAGGTCGTTCCAGAGGGCCGGGCCCGCCACAGAGAGAGCCCTTCCCCTGGGCGTCGCCCGCTGACCTCAAAGGGAGCCCCATGTAGAGAGCGTTGCAATAGTCCAGGCGGGAAGTGATGAGGGCTTGAGTGACTGTGCGTAGAGCGTCACGATCCAGTAAGGGGCGCAATTAGCAAATCAAGCGAAGCTGATAAAAAGCCCCCTTCCCCCATGGCCACTTCCCCCATGGCCCTCCCATTGCATCAGAAGCTTACTTCAGGTAGTGCTTCAAGTGGAACTTTTTATGATTAGGTAACTAGCAAGAGATGAGCAACTAGCTATTTCCATAGATAACATTGTGGCTGTGTTCATACAGTATACTAGGCTGTAACCATTGCAAATCACCACAACTGGGTTCATAGAGATGCCAAACCACAACAAAGTGAAGGGGTCTCAAGTCTGGAATAGTTGAGATGCTTTTAGGGGGAATTTCTTTTTTTTTAAAATTGCAAAGATCACTGCAAAGGGCAATTGTGTCTGGAATTGTAAATTTTACTTATGTGTTAACAGCTTTACAAAATATTGTTAAACACTGAGCAGATCAGTTCATAATTTGCAATAATTTATGTCAAAGTGGTGTAAAAATGGATGACAGGCTCTTTGGTAAACAACTGTACCATAATTCAGTGTTCATGTAAATTAAATCATAAACCATCTTTTAAAACTTCCATTCTGTTGACAGGAAATGTGCTCTCAGTGGACAAAGTAAATCCTGCAAGCATCGAATCAAGCTGGGGGACTCAGGAAACTACTATTATATTTCTCCTTTCTGTAGGTATAGGGTAAGTGTCGAGTGCTAAATCGTGGTTTGTATATTTGGATCAGGCAAGTAATTGAACATGTGGAATTCTAATTGTTTATCCCCCTTCTTTTGTACAGATCACATCAGTATGCAATTTCTTCACATACATTCGATATATTCAGCAGGGGCTTGTGAAGCAGCAGGATGGTAAGTTAAGAATAAGGCCTACTGTAAGAAAGTAGTTTTATTTCTTAGCAGGGCTGCTATGTTTTTGCAGCAGGTTGCAGATTTTCAGAAGTGTATTTTTGCTATATAAATCAAGAACCTGGAGAGGTTGTAATGCTCCTACAACCTCTGGAACTGTCTAAACCCTCCTACTTTGCTGCTTTTTTAATGTTCCCATATGGCATAAGTTAGGAAGAGAAATTTATGTTTCGTAATTAAGCTGACAGTCATCTGTGCAAATTTCAAAGGGACAATATGTCATTAAGCTTTTAATTTCTAGACAATCAGTGGATTTCATATAAATATATCCACAGATTTTTGTGACAGATTGTCTGTATCAAGGGAGGGTGAAGGAAGAAAAATAGAAAACACTGTTTCATTCTTCTATACTGGGCATACAGAAAATATATACACCAGTTTTTCTATTCTCTTAGTTCTTTTGTGAATTTTCCATATCTGCACTGCACTTGGGGATTAAACTACATAAACTATTTAAAAGTTAGGTTCAAGCATGCAAACTGATTTTATTTTATACTGGTAAAACATTTTTAAAGATGTAAACATCATCACTGTACTGTCACTTAAAATCTATTTTGCACGGTCTCAGTATTTTTATATGAAAAATGTTGCAAGAAATTTGATATATTCATCCTTAAATCATTAAATATCAGTTAAATACTCTGTCATAACCTTTTATATACACAGTATGCACAGTTGTTCGTTCTAATTTTGTGTTAATGTTTTACCAAACTTTAAGACCTACAGTATTAGTGTAAAAAGTGGAAAATGTTATTTTGAAATTTAGATGTTTCTATCTGAGTCCTTATAGGTGCATCTAAAAATAAAACCTAAATGGTTGTAAATTCCTAAAGTAAAGAAACATTTTTATATAAACAGAGTAAGTAAATAGTTTTAAGGCAGGAAAAATATAATTAATATAGTGCAGTTGGTAAAGATTGAGGTGTCATTAGATTTCACCCCAAAATCTTGAATTAGTTTGAAAGATGAACTGAATGATAGGCTATATAATCAAAAGTGATTAGACATAATGCTATCCTTAATATAAAATACATTAATTTTTTCCAATCAGTACCTCTCAGTATCTGTATTATATTTAAATAGTACTTTTAGTATCTGAAAACTCAGATTTAAGATTGCTAAATATATTTGTTCATTGGGAACTTTTAAAGAAGCATTTTTTTCCACAACATCTCCTTTTCTTTTGCACAGTGGACCAGATGTTTTGGGAAGTAATGCAACTGAGGAAAGAGATGTCGCTGGCAAAACTTGGCTATTACAGGGAGGAGCTGTAACTCCAGCATTTCTGGTGCCTGCATGAACTTCCATAACTGTACATACATTTGAGCCGGTTCTATATCTATGTCTATTTATTTTAAAATGGGTCCAAGATTATGTGCAAGATTGCACTACATACTCCTATAATTCAACAGAATAATTTTACACAAGAGATTAAAGCTGGCAAGGGAAGAGAATTTTCAGGTATACTTGTGGCTATAACTTATGACTGAGAAATTCAGGTGAAACACTGCTCAAGATTTATGTGCATTTTTGTGTGTTCTAGAGAGAGTTTTTAATATAAAATTTCAGCTTAATAAAAGGTTAAATCTGAACTCCCTGGGTCTGAAATGTTCTTTTAAAAATGTGCAGTTGGTAAAATGTATGAAAGAAAGTGACTATTTCTACCAAAACCCAGTAATCAAGGGCCTGAAATGATTCTGGATAAATGGTGATTAATTAGTACAAGTGGGGATATAGCAAATGCTCATACTGAAGCAAACATTTCAATTAAGAGCTGTTTGCAATAAGATGTGGAGATGAATTAAAAAATAGTATCAACTACTGCTGATTTAGCTTCAAAAGTATTGAGGGTCTGTGAATGCTTTCATCTTCTGGTTCTACTTAGCAAAATTTAAAATTATTTGAAGTAATTTTCTCTTCAGTCTACAATATTTGCTTTGTTGGGAAATCAAACAGAAACATATTCTCTAAGGCAGGGGTCCCCAACCTTTGCAACTTTAAGTCTGAAGGACTTAAGCTCCCAGACTTCTCCAACCAGCTTTGCTGGCTGGAGAAGTCTGGGAGCTGAAGTCCTTCAGACTTAAAGTTGCAAAGGTTGGGGACCCCTGCTCTAAGGAACCTGGGACTTGTTTGCGATTAGTGAATGAATAGAAAGGAGTTCCTGCTAAAGAAAAAATAGCTGCTGAATAGCCATCCTGGACTGCCAGTACTGATGAGATCCCAAAGCACTCTGGTTCTCATTGGTTCATCGCCTTTTCTTTTATTTGAGCATGGCTAAAAACACTCTCAAATCAGTCACTTCACTATTACTTCTCTTTCCAACACTGAAATTTGATCATGCTTTTTCTATTTCTAGTTGAGGTTTATCTTCCACTTAGTATGCATTACACAGGTTGCTACTCTGAGGCAAATACTGGGACATTTAATCATTTCTTGGTTATTAGGCTCCAAATTGCAAAATAAAAGATACAGAGCTGACAGATTTGATCCCAATGGTGGCTTTCTGTATCTTGCAGTACTATAAACCAGGTTTTCTCAATGTTTTTCTCTGAGAGATTCTTGAAATAATTTTCAGTCCTCAGGAGACTGCTGGATAAAAATTGCAAAAAATACATAAACTGCACAATACAACACAACACAACACAACACAACACAATACAATACAATACAATACAATACAATACATGTTTTTACAACGTTTATACCAAGAGCAACCATTGTGTTGCACATAAAGTTCCAAGACATTTTTTTTAATTGTGGAAAGTCAGATTGCTGTAGTCCCTTTCTCTACCTTACCAGAAATGGTTTACAGTTTTTTAATGCCTATGTTAGACAATTTTGCTATATTCAGGGTCTGTATTTTTCTGTCCCCCCTAGCTATGAATAGTATCTTGGGCCATGTGGAACCACTTTTCTGGTTTTTGGGAATGCTGGTTAAGAATTTACGTATTTGAGCATTAAAATCATCGTCATGATATCTGAAAACTGCAGCTGATTCTCTGTCATTAACAAGTTTTAGCTCTATTGTTCAGGAAGCGGCAACAACTGCATGTGCTGCTTTTCCAGCTAAGTATTGGAATACTTTCTCACGCTCACACTCCTGTCACATATCTATGTACATAATGCATCTACAGTTATGCTACTTGTAAACATAAGAGGAAAGACTCCAGCAAAATATGCAACTTTTGTTGCCTTCTTAGTTGCACATCAGTTGGGAAGTACCTTGAACCTGAGAGCAAAGGTCCTTAAAATGAGGAAAGAAGAAAAATCTGCTACTATTTGCCTACCTGTAAAAAAGAAATAGGTCTATCTTTTCTCCTAAGAATGGACAGACTCTCTTAAGGCAAAAATGAACAAATTGATGCAAGGGCACACTTGGCAAATTACTGAATTATTTGAGAATTAATCAGTATGCTTTTCCTGCAAGAGAAATAGGATGGTAGAATGAGCAGTATATTTGAAGCCAGTGGTGGGTTTCTGCAGGTTCGCACCTACTTGCGAGAGCCGGAAGGTGAAATTTAGAGAGCCGGTGAGAGGAGGTTCCACCAGAGGACCTGGAAGTAAGTCTGCCCCACCGCTGCCCAACAAAAAGGAAAGGAAAGGAAAGAAGGAAAGGAAAGGAAAGGGAAGGAAGGAAGGAAAGAGAGAAAGAAAGAAAGAAAGAAAGAAAGAAAGAAAGAAAGAAAGAAAGAAAGAAAGAAAGAAAGAAAGAAAGAAAGAAAGAAAGAGAAAGAAAGAATTTATTATCACAATTGACCCCAACATTTTGGTTGCTAAGCAAGAGCGTTTTTAAATGAGTTTCACCACATTTTACAAGTTGGCCACTCCCACCCAGTCACATGACTGGCAAGCCATGCCCACAAAATAGGCCACACCCTACAGTGTAGGTTCTAAAAAAAATTGAAACCCACCACTGTTTGAAGCTCACTGAAAACAATGTGCCCAGTTGGATTGGGGCTTCTTGTTTTATTTTTGAGTGTGTGCCCCATAGGTGTAGTGGGTAAAAATGAGACATTAGGCATCTGAAGAAGGAGTATTGAAGATGCTACTGTTTAATTTCTAATGTGATACCTTTTTCCTAAGTATCAAAAGACATTTTGGGATCATATTGACATTGAGCCAGCGATAGCAGGTGAGGTGACAAAAATAATAGTTTAATTTTTTCTGCCTTAAAGGCTACTGTGAATTTAAGTATAATGAAAGATGGTATAAAAACCTTTTATCAGTATGTTTTGAATTTGAAATAGCTTGTGTTTCCTATAAAAATTAATAAAAGTGAATTAAAAATTGGCAAATCATATTTCACAATTTGATGGTTAGCATATCCAGCATTAAAAACATGAAAACAAACAGCCATAAATTAAATACAAAGCAAAGGAGAAAGATAACAGAAAACAGAAAGGAGTAAATGTAGCTTAGGGTTGGACTGTGGAGTCCTTGATTCTACCTGAACCTGGTTATGTGCTTGCAGACATTTCATTACATCAGTGTGCATCAGTGCAAATCATTAGCGCATTGGTGAGATAATGAAAGTCTGCAAGCAAATAGCTATACTCAAAGAGCATTGAGGACTCCAGAGACAACAGAAAAATCTTTGTTTTAAGTTCTTTAAAACCTACTGGTAGTGAAAGCATGGTTCGAGGTATGATAACACGTCTTGCGAAATATATTCCAGAAGTGTCAGCTGAATTAAATTTCAAATAGACTTGAATCTTGGGATGGGTTAGCCATAATCTGCATGTTAATCTTGGATGCATCTTCAAACAATTTATTCAAGATCTTCATTGATCTTGAAGATACTGTATTTTTTGGAGTATAAGATGCGCCCTTTTCCCTCAAAAAAGAGGTTGAAAATCTTGGTGCATTTTATACACTGAATACAGCATTTTTTGCCTCCCAAAGCTCCGCCTCTTCACCAAAATGGCCATGCGAAGCCTTTAGGAAGCTTTCAGAGTGCTCCTGGGAGCTGGGGAGGGCAAAAATGAGCGAAAAACGGGACATTTTTTATTCACATTTGCCCCTCCCCCAGCCCCCAGGAGCACTCTATAAGCCGCCTAAAAGCTATCCATGCCCTTTATTTGACAAAAAATAGGCCATTTTTTTGCTTTTGGGGGGGGGGCACTCCCCAGGAGCACTCTACAAGCCTCCTAAGGGCTATTCATGCCCTTTTTTGAAAAAGAAGGGCCATTTCCGTGAAAAATGGACCATTTTTGGGAGGTCTGCAGAGTGCAAAACTTTTTTTTTATTTGCCTCTTCGAACCTTGGTGCGTCTTATAACCTAGTGCAGTGATGGCTAACCTTTTTTGGCTCGCGTGCCAAAAGCGGGGGGAGCGCACGGGGGTCGTGCGTGGGCGTGCCACATCCATAATGCTATGTGCGTGCCCTAAGAAATGGTTCCGCGTGCCACCTGTGGCACCCGTGCCATAGGTTCACCATCACTGCCCTAGTGCGTCTTATACTCCAAAATTATGGTAATTATATAGAGTGTTATTTGATTTTATGTTTAAAAACACGGCCATTCTTATAGAAGAACCCACAGGTATATTTCAGTGTATAGGTAGCCCTTCACTTAACCATTTGTTTAGTGACTGAACTTACAAGGGCACTGACTTATGACTGCAAGATCCAATGTGAGTGAGTCACCATGGCCAGCGGTTTAGTCTTCCAAGCTTTCAGACTCGTGCTGGAGCCAATCTTCAGGGAATTTCTCTCTATTGGAATATGTGCTTTGGGCTATTCTATGCTTCATATAAGGCAGGGGTCTCCAACCTTTGCAACTTTTAAGTCTGAAGGACTTCAGCTCCTAGACTTCTCCAGACAACTCTGATGCTGCCCTCAATGAAATTGAGTTTGACACCCCTGCCCTAAAACATAATATACAATGATCAAGAACGTATGAATTCCTACTTTCATACATATCCACAACTGTCTCGATCAGGGGTCTCCAACCTTTGCAACTTTAAGTCTGAAGGACTTCAGACTTAAAGTTGCAAAGGTTGGAGACCCCTGATATAAGGCACAACATAAATATGAAGCATAGAATAGCTCAAACACATATTCTGGTGGAGAAAAGTTCCCTGAGGATGGGCGCTAGTATGAGTCTGAATGTTTAGAAGACAACCTCTTGTTACAGTGACTGACCCAGATTGGGTCTTGTAACATTATCCTGAGACACGCACATTTGCCTTCATTCGTGACTTATGATTATTTCTCACACTTACAACTATTGCAGCATCCCCGTGGTCACATGATCAGAATTTGGGGGCTTGGCAACTGGTTGGTGTTTAACTCAGCTGCAGTGTCCCAGGATCATGTGATCGTCTTTTAGAGCAGTGTTTCTCAACCTTGGCAACTTGGAGATGTCCAGACTTCAACTCCCAGAATTCCCCAGCCAGCATTCCAGACATCTTTAAGCTGCCAAGGTTGAGAAACACTCTTTTATAGCCTTCTGACAAGCAAAGTCAATGGGAAAGCCAGATTCACTTAACAACTGTTACTAATTTAACAACTGAAGTGATTCACTTAACAACTGTGACAATTAAGGTGATAAAATGGGGCAAAACTCATTTAAGAATTGTCTCACTTAGCAACAAAAAATTTGGGCTCAATTGGGGTCATAAGTCAAGGAATATCTGTGCTACACTATACTCAGAAGTTGGCAAGACTTTATAAAGAGGATTTCAATAAAGTATTTATGGATGGAATGTGCTGCTCTTAATTCTGCATAGTTGGAAGTTGACCAATGTCCCTGTGTGTATATTTCTTTGAACCATTTTGTCTCCTGCAAGATGCAGCATTATCTCTTTCCATGTTTCAGTGAAATCCCAGAGGAAGACATCACAAAAGAATCCCTCGCTTATGTCTTTCTGGAAGGTTTAGGGTTCAAAATGATGAAAGATGCAAAAGAGAAAACTGCAAGGCCAGCAGTGGCATTCTTCCCCACCTTCAAAAATAGATGCTTCAGAAATGCCACCAAAGAGAAAAATTCAGACGTCTTTAAAAAACTTTGGGAGGATGGTCTTTGAAAGCTGCAGGAGAAGGGAATTAAAGGAAAGGAATTTTCAATTTTAAAAAAAGCTAAATTGACTTACATTCCAGACTAACTAACACCTCTAAGATGTTAGAAGAAATGCTAAAATGGACACGCAAAGAGCTGTACTTACTGAATAATGAAGAAATAATTTGGAGCTGTGTTAATAGCAATGCTGGTGACACTGATAACAATTTGATATCTCCATCCAATAGCAGTAAATCATTTGTCTCCAACAGAGCTTGTGATTAATATAAAAAAGACTGCCACCAAAAGTCCTGAGTCTACCAATCTAATTTATCATGAATCGAGTGAATATCTTAACACAGGGGTCCCCAACCTTTGCAACTTTAAGTCTGAAGGACTTCAGCTCCCAGAATTCTCCAGCCAGCTTTGGTTGGGGACCCCTGTCTTAACAGATATTTCCAGTCCTTGCTACACTAGCATCAATTTTTTTAAAAAATGTATTCAACTGTAACTACACTAACATAGTTGTCAAATCACATTTTCATATCTTGAGATCTAAATTTTGGTCATGCCAGGTTAGCGCCCTCATGCATCTCAGATCATGGACAGGGAGGCTTTGTTACAGACCAACCTGGCATTCAGTAGCAGCAGCCAATGGAATCCAGGGCCACTTAAGGTCCACTAACGGCATTGGAGATGAGGTCATGTTTTATTCTTGATATCTGTGTTTTTTCATAATAATACCCTAATTCTACAAAAAAAATCCCACCAGTTTGCTGTTTTAGTTGTTATCTTAATAATTCTTAGGTCCTTGGTTAGTACCTGACTTATTAAGTTTTCACTAGTCTTAGACTGTGAATCTAACTGCTATAGTGTACTCACGCATAATGTTAACTGCACATTACTACATTCTTTTCTAAACTAATCTCCAGTTTCTAGCTCTTTAGGTCATGATAGTAAAGTACTTGTTAATTTATGGAAAATTATTCTAAATCAAATAATGACAAATCTATGATTTACACCAAAACTGTGTTGTCATGATAGTAGTGTGAGCAATCTTATAATAACATTCAAGTAGCCTTGAATCAGATTACTGTTTAAAAAAAAAAAGATATTTCAGCTGTGGATAATTTATAATTTGATTTGCTATACCATAAGGAAAAGTTGTAAATGATACTATTCAATAACAAATGGTGTAGAAAAATCGTAAGAGTTAAACTGGAGGAAGAAGATGAAATGTTATACTGCTGGGATCTTAATAAAGTCTAATTGACCCCAAACTCTTATAATCCTCAACATATGGCAATTGAACCTTGTTATACATTACAATTGGAATCGTCATCACAACCATTTGGAAGATACACAATTGGAGAAGAGTACTTAATGTAATAGTGTTTCCAGGGTGATGTCTTGTTTTCTAAAGCAAAACCAACTGAACACTTTATTACAGTATCAGTTTTTGTGAACAATAATCAACTTCATCAGTTGCATGAAATAGGAACATGAATTCAGCCCTAATTGGAGGAGAAAAAGAATAATGAGATTAGAAGACATGAACTGAAGAAGACACAGAGCATGCTAATTATTTTGTAAGCAATTCAGTTTTCATTCTCAATGCAGTTTTAAGTATTTGCTTGCATTATTATGGACATACTTTGTTAATGAATGCACATAAAGTAAAATCAATAATCCCACAAGATGGCAGCATTTAAATTTAAATGTGGGGCTACTCTGCAGAAAATATAATTGCATTTAATAGCACTAATTCCCAAAACAAACAGGCAAGAGGTTGCACCTTTTTAATTGTTTTCTTATTTACGTATTTGTTGGTTTTATTTAATACAGACACAATTGGGCAAACAACCAAACAAATGCAATTTAAATATATGCATCAGGCACTGGGACACAAATATGTAAGGTGGCAATAGCATCACAATACATATATCATTATTTTGGTGTCTGCTATGGTGTGCTAGAGACTATTTCAGCACATTTCATTTATTTTGATCGGCTCAAAGAAAGTAGTAGCTACAGAGACTTCAGTAATAAGCTGTAGATAAAAGCTAGTTATCAGGCAGTAACTCACTACAACAAAATGTAATGTTGTTTCTAAAAACTTGCTTTAGTTTGTGCCATGATTGGATTTTGTTTCAAAAGAATTTTGTATTTATATTTATTAGTTTATCAAACATGTACAAGATAGCAGGTATAAATATAAACATGGATATGAACGAAAGAAATGACTACAAATAAATGGGGACAGTATTCTTTAAAGAAATTGTTTTTCAGGTTATGATTATTTTCTGAAATATATTCCCTAGTAAAATAATCGTAAAAATAACAAAAAATATCACAGCAACTTAATTATAATAATTGTAATTCTATTTATAATGTAATCCCAATTGCAATATTAATCAACAATACCAGCCACACAAAAACCTAAGAAAAACCAAATTGCTTGAAAAGATTGCCATCTCCTAGATTGAAGACAAGTTTTTGATGTCTCAAATGCTCACTTTCTTCATTAGTAAATCTCAGGTTTGCAATCCAAGTGAACAGAACATCTGTATTATTTCTTCCTTCTTATTTCTCAATTTTAGAACAGGTTTCTAGTTTAATTTATTTTTAGTATGTTTATTGTTCTTGATGTTTTTATGCTTTTATGACTGCCTGTTCACCACCCTGAGTCCCGTAAGGGAGATAGGGCGGTATAAAATTTAAATAAAGTGAAAGTGAAAGTGAAATTGGAAATTACTTCCTCTACTGAAAGAATTGGGAACTTGGAACTCTAAAATGTTGCACAACTACAACTCCCAGCAGCCTCAGTGAAGGACATGGACACAATTTCCTCACTCCTATGGAAGAACATTTGGGCTAATAAAACAAGCAAGGTGCACTAATCTACACAAAACAGCCCTTCTTTAAGGCAGTGTTCAGTGCTGAGGGCATTGAAGCGACGCAAGAGATGCCTGGAGGGCATTTGGAGATCCACTCGCGCCGAATCGGACCGAACACGTGCTAGGTCCCACTTGAGGACCTACCTCATGGCGATAAGGGCGGCAAAACGCAATTATCTTGCCGCCCTTATCACATCCGCAGATAACTGCCCTGCCGCCCTGTTTAGAGTGACCCGCTCCCTTCTTCAACAGGGGTTGCGGGAAGCTCCTTTACAGGGTCGTGCAGAGGAGTTTGGACAATATCTGCAGGATAAAGTCGCTCAGATCCGGAGTGAGTTGGTCTCCAATGAGGTTGGTCCGGGCGGGCAATCGGAGGCAGGTCTTGAGACCGTTTTATGGGAAGAATTTGACTTTGTGACTCCAGATGACATGGAAAGGCTGTTGGGACGACTGAACACTACCACATGTTTATTGGACCCATGTCCCTCCTGGTTAGTATTGGCCTCCCGGGAGGTCACACGAGGCTGGCTCCAGGAAATAGTGAATGCCTCTTTGAGTGAGGGGTCTCTTCCGGCCACCTTGAAAGAGGTAGTGGTGAGGCCCCTCCTCAAGAAGCCTTCCCTGGACCCAGCATTGTTGGTTAATTACCGTCTGGTCTCCAGCCTTAGCTTTCTTGCTAAGGTTGTAGAGAGTGTGGTAGCTCAACAGTTCTCCCGACACCTGGAGGAAACCGTCTATCTAGACCCGCGCCAGTCCGGCTTCCGTCCCGGGCACAGCACGGAGACGGCATTGGTCGCGTTAGTAGATGATCTCTGGAGGGCCCGAGACAGGGGTTGTTCCTCTGTCCTGGTCCTATTAGACCTCTCAGCGGCTTTTGATACCCTCGACCATGGTATCCTATTGCACCGGCTGGAGGGGTTGGGATTGAGAGGCACTGTATTGCAGTGGTTCTCTTCCTACCTCTCTGACCAGTCGCAGTGTGTGCTGACAGGAGGGCAGAGGTCGACCTCGAGGCCCCTTGTATGCGGGATACCTCAGGGGTCGGTCCTCTCACCCCTCCTGTTTAACATCTATATGAAGCCACTGGGTGAGATCATCCGTGGCTTTGGGGTAGAATACCATCAGTACGCTGATGACACTCAGCTGTACATTTCTACCCCAACGATGCCGTGGAAGTGCTGTCTCGGTGTCTGGAGGCCGTGCGGGTCTGGATGGGGAGCAACAAAGTCAGACTCAACCCGTCCAAGACCGAGTGGCTGTGGTTTCCGGCATCTCAATATAGCCAGTTAATTCCATCGCGGGGGCCGAGTCATTGGCCCCCGTGGAAAGGGCTCGCAACTTGGCCGTCCTCCTGGATTCACGGCTGTCCTTGGACGACCATGTGACGGCCGTGGCCAGGGGGGCTTTCTATCAGGTTTACCTGATACGCCAGTTGTGCCCCTTTCTAGATCGACATGCCCTACGCACGGTCACTCAAGCCCTCATTATTTCCCACCTGGACTACTGTAACGCCCTCTACATGGGGCTCCCCTTGAGGTGCACCCGGAGACTCCAGCTAGTGCAGAATGCGGCCGCGCGGGGGATTTTGGGAGTCTCTCGTTACTCCCATGTAACACCTCTCCTGCGCGAGCTGCACTGGCTGCCTGTGGTCTTCCGGGTGCGTTTCAAGGTGTTAGTCACCATCTTCAAAGCGCTCCATGGCACGGGTCCTGGTTACTTGAGAGACCGCCTCCTACCACATACCTCCCTTCGACCTGTCCGCTCCCACAGAGTGGGCCTCCTCAGGGTGCCGTCAGCCGGTCAATGCCGGCTGGCGGCTCCCAGGGGAAGAGCCTTCTCTGTGGTGGGTCCAGCACTCTGGAACGACCTGCCCCCCGATATCCGTACCATCACGGACCTACGCCTCTTCCGTCGGATGTTAAAAGCACATTTCTTTCATCTAGCCGGCCTGACACAGACTAAGGGTATAATTTTAATTTTGATATTTAATGGTTTTAATTTTATATTATCTAAATTTTAGCACAGATTTAATAATTTAATTGTCTTTTATATTTTGTATGTATTGTTGGGTTTTTATCTCTCTGTGCACCGTCCTCAGTCCCTTTTAGGTGAAAATAGGGCGGTATATAAATCGAATAAAATGAAAAAATGAAAATGAAATTTTGTTTAGGTAGAAATCAGAAGAAGAAAGTATTGAACACAATATAGGCTGGAATTGCTCAATAATAATAAACACCAAAGAAGAGATTAAGAAAGCATAAAGAATACCTGGTGCAATTTCTTCCCTTTGAATGAATTCAGTATATAGGTATATCAATTGTAGTAACTGTTTATACTGCCATGTGATTATAAGGATAATTTAGCAGATGAAAAGGATGTATTTATTTTTCCTGCATGTTCTCTTCCTTTGGAAACTATATCAGACCAATATTACACGTAGCTACTTTGTTATGTATATTAAACCCAATGGGGCTACCAAATTATGCTGCAAAAATCCAGACTATAGTAGATGTCAGACTGTAGTTAATTATATTGATTTTTGCAGCTGTTCTACGGGTAACAATATTTTTTTTTATTTTTTAAAGGAAGAGAACAATTGTGTAGTTATAAGAGACATAATTAGGAGAAAGGGTAGTCTACATGAGTTTGGATAATTTTGGAAAGTGTTAAAGCACTGACTGTGTATGGATAAAAGTTGATTTTCTGGAGAAGAGAATAATTTTTAATGAATTACATTAATGAATTACAAAAAGATGGGATTTTCTCCATTTGCTGTTGGAATGAGCTTCCTAGGGAGACAACTACCATTTCAATTGCCCTTTTCCTAGTCTTCATAGTCCCCCCCCCTCCCCTCCAGTTTGATTTTAATGACTGTTCCATATTGGAATTCTGGATTTTATGTTTTATGTGCTATTTATGCATTCTATATATTTTTAAGCTATTTTTATCTTTGATTTTTAGAAACTTGATGAGTTATACCAGGGGTCTCCAACCTTTGCAACTTTAAGTCTGAAGGACTACAGCTCCTAGACTTCTCTAGCCAGCTTTGCTGGCTGGAGAATTCTGGGAGCTGAAGTCCTTCAGACTTAAAGTTGCAAAGGTTGGAGACCCCTGATCTAGATAGTTGTGGATATGTATGAAAGTAGGAATTCATACGTTCTTGATCATTGTATATTATGTTTTAGGGCTCGGAGCTGTAGTCCTTCAGACTTAAAGTTGCAAAGGTTGGAGACCCCTGAGTTATACCATTATATATAGTATGGATGTTTATATTGTAATGTGTGATATTTTAAACTGCCCAGAGAAACAATTGCCCCTTTCCCCCAATCTCATTATTACGAATCAGTATATTAAGAATCAGTATAATATTATAATAGTGTGAGATTACAACACCACAAAATTATGAAACTCTGTAAAATTATCACATAAAGAGGACATGGAGAAGTAGATTTATCTGTGAATGTTAAAATAATAAAAGTCACTCCAGTGTAAAATGTAAAAAGTAGTTTAGCATGTGCTTATTTCAGTAAACCAGCTGAGCTGCAACTATGCTGTGATGATGTTGGTCACGTGGTGTTCCCTTAGGCCATGAAAAGCCTTTCTGGCTTTGTTGATCATGAATGACTACTATTATCTGCTGGGCCAAGCAGCCAGCCAGCCATCAGCCCCACCTTTTTTGAAAGCCATATATTCAGGCTGCGCTCACTGTGAATTGCTGTGACCTATATTACAGCTTTAAGCCTGGAGGGAATGAGACTCCCCTAGTCTTGAGCATTATCCTGTGATTGCTCTGTAGCTTCAATATTTCCCCATAGAAAGAGAGGATTGTAATAATCTTTCTCTCTCTCATAAATGAGGCATACATTTGAAGATGAGGAAAAACTGGCCAACAGACAATTTACAAAACTTTACATTGGATTGGCTATGATATGATTAATGAAAGTGCATCTATGGCTTTAGGCCAAGAGTTGGCTAGATTCCAGCTCTGTAGTACTTTTACTTCAAAATGGCAGGAAACCAGTAATATCAACTATTGCCAAAATAGCTCCAAGAAGAGCCACAAGAGAGCCTGGAGCCACAGGGACATGCAACTGTTTTCGGCTCATGAAATTAGATCAATGTCTCTCCAATGTCTTTTCAACCGTTTTCACGGTTTTTCCTCTGGGCCGACAATTAGAGGCAATTCTCCCTTGCTGTGATTCAATAAATCCTGATGTGGTTATACCCCAGTGAAAAGGTCTCCCTTTCTGACCATATCCCAGATCCTGCTCATTTATTCATTTATGTTATGTGGCAATTAAAAAATATTTTATCAAATGGAATGACTCTTATTCTAGGAACACTTAAAATATGTTCCTGTAAAGATGCAGATCTCCATCCATCCTTTTTAACAGAGGAGACTCTTTTTTTAAAAATATCCCCCCCCCCCCAGTTAATATCAGATGCTTTCTTTGAAATCTTTTAGAACAGGGGTCTCCAACCTTTGCAACTTTAAGTCTAAAGCTGGCTGGAGAAGTCTGGGAATAATAATAATAATAATAATAATTTAATTTTATATCCCGCTCTCTCTCCCCAAGGGGACTCGAGGCGGGGCACAGGCAATTAAAAATACAAATAAAACCACAGACAAATACAAAATACAAAGTTAAAAATAAATTAAATTGATCCTGCGCTAAAACCCATAAACTAAACTAAAAATTACCCCTAAAAACCCCTAACCTAAAAAGAGACTACCCAAGGCCGGCCAGACGAAAAAAGTGCGTCTTTAATTTTAAGCGGAAGGAGCGGAGGTCCGTGGTTGTCCTGATATCGGGGGGAAGGTCATTCCAGAGGGCTGGGCCCGCCACAGAGAAGGCCCTTCCCCTGGGCGCCGCCCGCTGACAAAGTCTAGTGGACGGCACCCGGAGAAGTCCCTCTCTGTGGGAGCGAATCGGCCGTGAGGATGTATGGGGCAGGATCCGATCCCGCAGGTAGCTAGGTCCCGAGCCATGGAGCGCTTTGAAGATGGTAATTAACACCTTGAAGCGCACCCGGAAGACGACAGGTAGCCAGTGCAGCTCGCGCAAGAGCGGTGTTACGTGGGCAAACCTAGACGTGCCCATAATTGCTCGCGCGGCTGCATTCTGGACCAACTGAAGCCTCCGGGTACACCTCAAGGGGAGCCCCATGTAGAGAGAGTTGCAATAATCCAGTCGGGATGTCACGAGAGCATGAGTGACTGTGCGAAGGGCGTCCCGATCCAATAGGGGGCGCAACTGGCGTACCAGGCGAACCTGGTAAAACGCCCTCCTGGCCACGGCTGTCACTTGATCTTCCATGGACAGCCGGGTATCCAGGAGGACACCCAAGTTGCGCGCCCCATCCACAGGGGCAAGATGTTCGCCCCCTATGGCCAGCGTTGGAGAGAGCTGGTTGAATCGGGCAGCCGGAAACCACAGCCACTCGGTCTTGGTCGGGTTGAGCCTAAGTCCGTTACTTCCCATCCAGATCCGCACGGCTTCCAGGCACTGGCACATCACCGCTATGGCATCGTTGGGGTGGTTTGGGGTAGATATGTACAGCTGGGTGTCATCAGCGTACAGGTGGTACTCTACCCCAAAACCACGGATGATCTCACCCAGCGGCTTCATGTATGCGTTAAACAGGAGAGGCGAGAGGACCGACCCCTGAGGCACCCCGCATGTGAGGGGTCTCGGGGTCGACCTCTGCTCTCCTGCCCGCACAAATTGCGATCGGCCAGAGAGGTAGGAGGAGAACCACCGTAAAACGGTGCCTCCCACCCCCAACCCCCCCAGCCGATGCAATAGGATACCATGGTCGATGGTATCGAAAGCCGCCGAGAGGTCTAATAGGACCAGGATGGAGGAACATCCCCCATCTCTGGCCCTCCAGAGATCATCTACCAACGCGACCAATGCCGTCTCGGTGCTATGCCCGGGCCGAAAGCCGGACTTGCGCGGATCTAGATAGTCAACTTCCTCCAGGTGACGGGGAAACTGTTGTGCCACCACACTCTCAACAACCTTCGCCAAGAAGGGAAGGTTGGAGACTGGACGGTAGTTGTTCAAAAGAGCTGGGTCCAAAGAGGGCTTCTTGAGGAGGGGCCTCACCATGGCCTCTTTTAGGGAGGCAGGCAAGGAACCCTCACTCAAGGATGCGTTGACAACCTCTTGGAGCCAGCCTCGTGTCACCTCCCAGGATGCCAGTACAAGCCAGGAGGGGCACGGGTCCAATAAACATGTGGTGGCTCGCAGTCGCCCACGTAGCCTGTCCATATCCTCGGAAGTAACGGAGTCAAACTCCTCCCAAACAAGATCTCTCTCGTGGCATCCCACTGGGCCATGAATGGGGGTTAGCTCACTCTGTATCTGGGCGGTTTTCTCCTGCAGAAAAATCACAAATTCCTCTGCTCTACCCTGTAGTGGGGCTTCCCGTTCCCTCTGTTGAAGGAGGGCGCGGGTCACCCTAAACAGGGCGGCAGGGCGGTTTTCTGCGGATGCTATGAGAGTGGCACAATGATGACGTTTGGCCACCCTCAGCGCCACAATGTAAGTCCGTAAATGGGCTCTTACCTGTGTCCGGTCAGATTCAGAGCGGCTAGCCCTCCATCTTCTCTCTAGGCATCTCTTGCGGCGTTTCATCACCCGCAGCTCCTCAGTGAACCAAGGAGCCAGGGTGGTTCGCCGCCGCGAGAGAGGCCGCAAGGGCGCGACCCGATCTAAGGCTCCCACGGCCGCACTATTCCATGCGGCCGTGAGGTCCTCCATCGGGGCGCGGGTCAGGGATACAGGAAATGGCCCAAGCGCTGTCTGGAACCCATCCGGGTCCATCAAGCGCCTGGGGCGGTACCAGATTGGTGACTCTGGTTCCGCCTCCCCGCGGAGGGGAGCAGCGGTCGGAAAGTCGAGCCGGAGAAGTGAGTGGTCTGACCATGACAAGGATGTGATGACTATATCCCCTGTACCCAGATCACTTTTCCATTGGCCCGAGACAAAGATGAGGTCCGGCGTATGTCCACCCTCGTGGGTGGGGCCCTGAATTACTTGGGTCAGGTCCATGGCCGTCATGGAAGCCATGAACTCCCGAGCTACCACGGATGATTCGCCCAACGATGGCAGGTTAAAGTCCCCCATGACTATAAGTCTGGGGGTCTCCACTGCCACCGTGGCGATCACCTCCAGGAGCTCGGGCAGGGCTGCTGCTACATAGCGGGGAGCCAGGTATACAACCAGCAAGCCCAACTGCCTCCCTAGGCCCCACTTCACGCAGAGGGACTCACAGCCGGAAGTCTGGGGCACAATGGTCTCTCTCGGCTCAAGGCCTTCCTTAATAATGACCGCTACCCCACCACCCCTGCCTAGGGCCCGCGGCTGATGAAATGCACGGTAGCCTGGTGGGCACATTTCAACGAGGGGATGTCCTCCCTCGTGGCCCAACCAGGTCTCCGCAATTCCTGCCAGGTCCGGCTCCCCCTCTGACACAAGGTCACTAATGAGGGGGGCTTTGTTGACCACGGACCTGGCGTTGCAAAACATCAGCCGCAGACCCTGGCTCTGAATTCCCTGGCCACCTAGCCTGCGGGGGTTGTGGCACCTGACCGTTTGTAACCAACGGCTACGTGCCTCCAACCGGGAGGAAGGAACTTGTCTCCCCTCGGACCTGCCCCTCCCCACGACCCTCTGGATGGGGAAGCCCTCCACCGGAATGACTTGTGTTTCCCCCCTCTTAACGGAACCATCCGCCTCTCTCCGTCGTCTGCTGGCTCGGCCCGTTCCCTTCTGGCTAGTCTCAACCTGTCTAAACCCTCCCCCCTCCCTAATACCCTCTAAAAAAGACAGCTGAAGTCCTTAAAGTTGCAAAGGCTGGAGACCCCTGTTTTAGAAAACCTATTTTCTTTGACTTTCAAATGGCACTTAAGTGCTTAAATGTGCACGTTTGTATATGTAAAGACTGATATTTATAAATGACTAGTAAGTATTAGTGGCCTATCACACAATTACAGAATTGAAAGAACCTTGGCGCATGAAAGCTCGCTTAGAGTTTGCCCCTCACAGCCTGAGAGGCCTTCAGGTGCTTTTTTGCAAACTCCAAGTAGGCTTTCAGGTGTTTTGCACTGAGGAGAGGCTTCCAGAGGTAGAGCTCTTGCCTCACAAGCCTGAGGTTGTGAGTTCGATCCTAGGTGGAGGCACATGTAGGGTCTCCTGCTTGGGCAGGGGGTTGGACTAGATAACCTGCAAGGTCCCTTCCAACTCTGTTAATCTGTTAAAACTCAATTTCATTGAGGGCCGCATCAAGGTTGTGTTTGACCTTGAAAGGTCAGGTGGGCGTAGCTGGGGTGGGCATGGCCAGCCATGACAACCTCCTGCAACCCTCTGTCAGCAAAAATGGAGGTGTGTGTGGGGGGTTCTTGGTCACTTCTCTTACTAAGGCCCTTCCAATTGCTCAGTCTGACTGGGCAACCAGCTCTTGGAAGAGTCCCGGTTGCCCCTGTGCTCTTAGGAATCTTCAGTGCAGCAGAAATTTTATTGTAGCTGTTATAACAGTTCTGTGCCTTACAATAATCCTGTGTTTGAGCTCTGCAGGCAGTTCCTTTGACCTCATGGCTTTTGCTCTGCTACAGTATGCATTGTCGGCTGTGATGCCTTCTATGGAGAGGTGTATGCCTTTCTAAAGCATGTCCAATCAATTTAATTTACCACAGGTGGACTCCATTGAAGAAGAAACATATTAGCAACCATCAAGAGAAATGAGAGGGACTAGAGCTAAATTTCAAATGTTGTTGTTGCAAAGGGTCTGAATGCTTAAGTCAATGTATTTCAGTTTTTTCTTTTTAATACATTTACAGACATTCCTAAAATTATGTTTTCACTTTGTCATTGTGGAGTATAGATGTAGATTAATGAGAACAAAAATGAATTTCAACAACGGTAGAATCAGGCTGCAGCATAACAAAATTGACAGAAGGGAAGTGGGGTCTGAATACTTGATGAATGCACTGTATAGAAGTTATAGGTGCAATTAAAAATGGAAGGGCTAAAAGGTATGTCATGAAGTATGAACCAGTGTCATCTAGACCAGGGGTCTCCAACCTTTGCAACTTTAAGTCTGAAGGACTTCAGCTCCCAGAATTCTCCAGCCAGCAAAGCTGAAGTCCTTCAGACTTAAAGTTGCAAAGGTTGGAGACCCCTGATCTAGACAGTTGTGGATATGTATGAAAGTAGGAATTCGTACGTTCTTGATCATTGTATATTATGTTTTAGGGCAGGGTGTCAAACTCAATTTCATTGAGGGCAGCATCAGGTTTGTTGTTGACCTTGGGGGGGGGGGCTGGGGGCATGGCTAGCTTCCCTGCCTCCCTCCTCATTCCCCTCTGCCTTTCTTCTTCCCATTCTCATTTCCCTTCCTTCTTCCTTCCCTCCTTCTCATTCCCATTTCCCTCCCTCCCTTCTTCCTTTCCTCCTCCACTCTCCTCCTTCCTTTCCCCCCCTCCCTCCTTCTCATCTCCTTCTTTCTGTCCTCCGAGGGGAGGGGGAGAGATTGGCAGTGCTGCCGGTCACCATGCTTATCACAGCTGTGGCTTTCCCATGTGCAGTGGAGGTGGTCCCAGTGAGAGGGAAGCCACACGGGCTGCAAGGTTGGGATGGCAAGCAGGCCATGGAGGTGCTGATAGTGGGCACAGCGCTAATCTATAACTGGATGGCAGCCATCTGGTCTGGAACAGGGTGAGCCTTAGATCTGCAGGGCTACCTGGAGCCAGCTAGGGTCTTCCCTCACTGCCTCGTCCCTGCCCCCTGGGCTTGTGCACAGGAGGCAGCAAGTGCCCAGGGTATGGGGCCGAAGTGACAGGGCAGTCCCTCGCCGGCTGCAGTGCAATCCCATGGATCTAAGGTTCCAGCCTGGATGACGACCATCAAGTTATAGATCAGTACCTAGCTGGCCTGGCCTGGGGCTTGGGTGGAGGCACTGGGGCCAGTCCTTTGCTGTTTCCAAGGCAGCCCTGTTGGCCAGATTTTGCCAGATTGCAGGCCAGATCTGGCCCACGGGCCTCAAGTTTGACACCCATGTCCTAGGGAATGATGATAGTGAATCAGGGATAAATGGTGCAAATTATACAATATTCTGAATTTAAAAAGCCATTAGAGTAGATATTCCAAATATTAAAGAATATTTTGCTACCACTCATTCATTCAGGAATAGTGATTGTGATTAGTACTTTTTTAGAAGACTATGAAGATTATGGATTAAAATGAACATCTCCTGAAAAACATTGTCAATTCATCACATGGCAATAACATCAGATGTTTCCATGGAGCAATCTGTTTAACTATAATTATGAACAATTGGAAGAATCTTGAGGTCTTTTGGTGTGATGCTTTGAATGGTAAGAAATATGATGCACAAGCAGAGGTGGGTTCTTCACGGTGTGGCCGAATAAGTAGTAACTATCTGGCCCGTACTGGTTCCATCCTTAGCAGTGCCATCTTGATTTTTTGGGATGGTATAAGTCTTTTTCAATAAAGAGACGGTGCCCAAAATTAATTGGGTTCATGGTCTCCCATTCTAGGATCCCCAAGATTGCAAAAGAGAGCAAAGGATTATTAACAGAAATATATTATCAATGATGACCATATTTCCCAGGTCCCTTACAAGAAGCCAAAAATATTGATTATTCTGTTTCCGATTTTTTAAGGCTTAACTGCTTTTTCGTTCATTTTGCATCAATTTGGGAATTGTTTTAAAGTTCACGTAAGAAATATTGGTGTTATACATGTTGAGGGGATATCTCCATTGGGAGACAGAAAAATTGTGCAGTGGAATATGCAGCTAGAGAAACGTTACTAGTAAACACACAAATAGTAAACCAGACACTGTTAGTAAAACAAAATAGCTTTACTGGTGTTGTAAAACTAAACTACTCTTTCACAAGCAGTGATGGTTGGTAGTTAGCCAAAACAAAGTCCTTAACAAACAAAATGATTGCTTACAATTGCAATTAACAATCCTTCCTTCTTCCTTCAGTCAGTTACAACAAGCAGTCAGTAATCAGAGAGATATCAGCAAAGAGAGACTCTTGCGGTCTGCTTACTTCCTCTTATAGTGGAGATAATTACAGTCTCCAATTACAGCCTCTAATTGCATTCCAACAGTCTTAAAGCCACAATGACCATTGGTCATCATGGTATTATATATTGCCTACCCAGCTCTAGGAGTCTACTCCTAACAATACATTTTATGTCCATCCTCAATATATGCATATCTATAAGCAATGTTGCCCAGTTTAAACTATTCGTGCTATTTTCAGCAACACATGCAGTTTTTTGCATATTTTATTCTACCATTTCAGATACACATACAGGTGCAGACATATTTTTATGCGAATGTCAGAGAGATCTGGATTCCAGTTCATGTATTGATTTGAAAAGGAGCAATTAGCTAAGTTCATTTGAAAAAAAATCAATCAAATTATTTTCATATTTGAACTAAATGTGTGCTGACTGCATTTACAACTATGTACTTTGCAGTCAGCACACTCATTTTGTTTAGAAAATGCTTTTATAGCCCTTCCCTGCAAACTGCTTTTCAAACTCCCTGAAACATGTTTAAGGAGTTGCTGATTGCTTTTCCTTTCAGTAATCTTTGCATCAAACCACAAATTGCTTTTTAAATGGGTAGGGAGTCACATTTGTTTGGAATGCATTTAAAAAAAAACCGAGGTCTCCATATATTTTAATGTACATCATTGCACTGTATATTACTTGTATTATTATTTTTTTAAATGTATGGTTTCTTTGCCTCACTCCCCTGTTTCAGCATTTTAAAATTGTATTCAGAAATACCAAATAGTCTGATAAATGTGCCTAGAGACAAATATCTCTACAATCAAATAGAGATGTGTATCCTGCTCCAAACCACCTAAATAAAGATATGTTCAACTCATATAAGACCCTGAAAGTTGTATTGCAGAGAATGCAAATGTAGGTGTTCAGCACTGGGAAGGTAGGAAGAGGTCTTTCTTCAAATGAAGCACAAATGAGGGTACCATGATCAAAACCATATCCCTTTTCAGGTATTACATATCAAAAAAGGAAGGGCCTCTAATCACACACACAAAGCCATCTTGTCTTTTTTTAACCCTCCTTGCAGATCCTTTTGAAATATGGTACTCCCTTGAAGATCTTGCATAACCCTACTAAGTGGACTAATAGTAGGATCCAGCTGTGCTACTTCTGTGTCTCAATAGTTAATTGATTAACAAATTTTGTAATTGATGCACAATGCTTGTTAACTTTGTTGTTACAATGCCCAGAGTCACTTGATTTGTGAGATGGGCAGTATATAAATTTGAAAACTCAATAGGGAAGTTAAACAATTTAATAATATTTAATATCAACAGAAAAGACTAACCAATTGGGTATTTGAGTTTTTTATTGGGTATTGAGGATTTTATTAAATCCTATTCCTGCCATTAATAGAATGAATATCAATGAAGCAGTTGCTTTATTTATCTTCAATGTTGTTGATTAATATTGAAATCTTATTTCATAAATAGGCTTTTTGGGATGATATTTAATTACACATACTGAAATCCCCCCCCCCCCATCTAAATTGTGATCTCGAGGACTAAATCTTCCATGAACTTAAGATCTGACATAATGAAGATATTAAATGGATAATATTAATGATATTAAATGATTCAGCTATGGTTTTAACATCTTAAAAAGAGCACTATTAATACACCATTAAGCAATACATTTATTCCAAAGTGGACATTATATGAGAGGATTTTTTTGCTGAGAAGTATTTTACTTACTAAAAATGCATTGAGTCCCTTTAGCAACAGGGGAGGCATACTCTTGAAGAGAGAACCTGGGACACAGCATGTCTAAATGAATTAGAAGTCCTGGGTAATTCTTGTAACCATTCTTGTATCAAAATCTAGTTTACAGTTCCTAGAAATATATATTTCAATGAAAAACATTGTTAGGGTGGTATGAATAACTCTAAAACTGAGCTATTTTTAGATATTTCCAATTGTTTTTGCACTTTCAAGCAATTAAGCACACCCATTAGGTCCCATCTATTAGACATAATGGTATGTGGGAATGATGTCGGAAGACCCACAGCCTGAGCAATAGTCTGATAAGGGGCAACTCAGTTTGTAAGTGGGAAAGCATCTCAGAAGGGACAATCCCTAGTTTACCAAAGAGTGAAAAGAGAGGATAGGTGATATATTTTTAATCTTGCAAGATTCTGTTAATGTAACCTTAAAGTAAAAGGATTGCTGCATCTGGATGTGTCTGAACCAGCTCACAAGGCTGACACCAGAAGGTGTCCCTTTGTTGCAGTGCCTGCTTTCTGAATGTTATCCTTCCAGAGATTTGTGTGGCTCCCATCCTCACGGCATTTTGGAAATTATTAACAATTTGGTTATTTTCCCAGGTCGTGGAACAGAGTGATTTTGGAGACTCTCTAGGTTTGACTTACTTTATGTTATTCTTCTTGGCTATGTCCTCTTGCCATTGAGTGTATCAAAATTTTGGGAACTTGAAACTGGAAACAATGAATAAACACTTACTATACCTGAAAAATATTTCTTGATTTCTGATTTGGAGCCCAGCTGTGTGATATCACATTGTACAACAGATGCATTTTTCTGCCTCAATCATTCTGTTGTCAAAAGAAAAAAACAATTTCCAGATTATAATCCATATTTGATTACTATAATCTCCCCATCATAAAATCCCCATCATAGATCATCAACAGGATCAGCTTTTACTTTCTTCATAAAGAAAATAAAAGCAGAAGTATTGGATTTCAACTACCATAACGATTAGCTAGCACTCCCAGTTGCCATGACCACAGGATAGCTGGTAGTATAGCTCAGTCACTGCCATAATTTCTCAACATTAGTTTTATGGAGATGAGATTAACAAACTGTTGGGGTCAGAATATCAACAGAGTATTTACCCAGACTTGGTGTGAAGAATCTCCGATTACCCCTTGAAACCTCCTTTTTTTCTGACCTGAGGATGCATCTTCTAAAAGTTTGGCTTCAAATTTTTCTATTGATTATGTGGTTATTCGGCCAAATATTCAGTTTTAGAAAGTGATAGCAAGCGAATGGGAAACTATGGAATTGCCTAATTCTTCAGATTTCTTAAAAGCCTCAATTGAGCTTAGACAAGTCCTGAAACAACTAAAACAAATACAACAGGTAGCTTCCTGCATTGAGTTCACCAGTGTCTCAATTGTGCTTTTTTTTTTCTGAGAGGAAATATGCTTTGTCTATTCATAGTAAATTTTAAAAAATCCTCTACTTTTTTTAAGGTCCTCAGCCAGGTGAGAATAATTTAAAAACCACACGGGAAGAGAAAAACTCAGCTCAAAAGGTCACTGTCAGTCAAGCTGTGCCATGTACTATTGTGAAAATTGCCCTCCTTTCCTTTTTCTTCCCTTCTGAAGGTTCAAAATCTAGAGCAAAATGTCACTTTAATCTATAACTCTAGGTTCTGATTATCCCACATACTCAGTCCATGCTACTATACCTTCTGTCACACTTACAGAAAGGAAATAAGGTTGCTGCAGCTGATAATCCCCAGCAAGAAAAGGATTTTGCTGTTTGGCTTCAACTGGTATTTTCTTTATTCACAAGAGTGGCCTTGCAGAGAGATTGAACACATACCAACTTCCCTTTTGTATATAAGTCTACCTTCTTTCAAGACCTTAGGTGTACTAGCTAGACCAGGGGTGGGCAAACTTTGCAACTTTAAGTCTGAAGGACTTGTAGTAGCAAAGCTGGCTGGAGAAGTCTGGGAGCTGAAGTCCTTCAGACTTAAAGTTGCAAAGTTTGCCCACCCCTGAGCTAGAAGGTCTAATTTTGGGATAGGAAACCCAAGTTCAGATCACTATTGAGGAACTGAAACAACTGAAGTGTAAATACAATAAAATGTTATAAACCCAATACCCACAAGAGTATAAAAACATAATAAAAGACCAATACGATTATGGCTTTTAAAATAAAAAGTATGAAATGTTTTTAAAAAAAACAATGCATGGCAATTTTCTTAGGGCAATTTTATGATAGCACTTAGACTTACAATATATACTGCTCTATAGTGCTTCACAGCACTCTCTGGGCAGTTTACAATGACAGCATATTGTCAGTCTAGGTCAGTGATGGCGAACCTTTTTTGGCTTGCTTGCGTGCCACACCCATAATGCTATATGCACGACCCCAGCACTCCCCTCATTTTTAGCGTGTTTTTTTCGCCCTCCCCAGGCTCCAGAGCTTTATAAGTTCAGGAACGGTCTTCCAATTTGCGTGTAGGGCCGGTTTTTCATGCTCCGGAGGCTTTAGGGAAGCTCCTGAAGCCTCCAGAGAGCGAAAAATGGCCTCAAAAGAAGGCCAAAGTCAGCTGGCCAGTGCGCATATATGTACTGGATAGCTCACAGGGAAACACTTCGTGTGCCCTGACAAATGGCTCCGCATGCCACCTGTGGCACGCATGCCGTAGGTTCGCCATCACGGGTCTAGGTTCTCATTTTACTGACCTCAGAAGGATGGAAGACTGAGTCAACTTGAGACCCATCAGGATCAAACTCTAGGCGGTGGGCAGAGTTTGTCTGCAATACCGCATTGTAATCACTGCACAACAAGGCTCCTTAGTTATCCTTATCCAATATAGTTAGATTAAAACCAAGGAGATTGGCTGAATATGATTTTGAACCCAGGACACCTTACTGGCTGACCAGTAATTCTTTTTAACCCAATCTACCTCACAAGATAACTGCGGGGATTAAATTTCATTAAAGAGAGATACCCATATAAACCACTGTGAATTCTTGGAGAATATATGGACTATATATTTCACCTACTAATTAAAAATATGTCTAAATATGTTCAGAAATGTTTGGTACAAGAAATGTGAGCGCTGGGATCATCTCAGTTATGCTAATAAATCTGGGCCCACATTGGCTTCCAGAGATTCTTGGAAATAAAAATGCCAAGGGAAAAGACAAAGGATGGTAGACAGCATGCTTGGGAGCTAGAAGGGACAATTTGATTAACTTCTCTTTTAATAAATAGATGTTTGATAATTGACCACATCAAGAAAGGCAGCCATTTGTTAAGTGGTAAATTATTGACCTCTAATGTCCAGTACCACAAGCTAGAATCCAGTACCCCAATCTACAATGTAGGCAAAAAGGATTACTAGGTGTCAGATAGATACAGTGAGTCCCTACAAAGTAGAATGTGTATAGAGTGCCATAAAAAGAAGGATTTATTTCTTTTAAATAGCAGTTCACTCATCTAAGAGTTGGCCCCCATGAGATGGCGTTTACAGATAACTAAAAACACAGATACCAAAGGTCAAGACACCAAATCTCCATTTTAAAGATTTAGCACTCAGAAAAATGAATTTATTTTTTCTAGACATTACTAAATACATTAGGAAGAGAACCCGAGTGCTTTAGAACAAAAGAATACTTACAGCTTGCAGTTGATCTAAGAAAGGTGATCCAAAAATATGTGCTCACTGTGTTTAGATATACACGCATACTAAATAAAAATGCTACAACTACCATTACTGAATATGAAGTCTAAAAATCACCCTCTTTGGGCTTTTGTGTTACTTACTTAATAATGCCACACATTTCCTAAACATAATTCATATAATAGTACTAGAAGGCCAGAAACTGCACAATAAAATCCTGATCTTCAGTGGCAGAAATGCTTTGAAGATATTTTTCAGTACCTGAACTGTGAATGTCTTGCATATATTATTTCAGTGGGTTGGCCATGCTGTTGTTATCTATAACAGGGGTCCCCAACCTTTGCAACTTTAAGTCTGAAGGACTTCAGCTCCCAGAATCCTTCAGACTTAAAGTTGCAAAGGTTGGGGACCCCTGATCTATAATACAACATATGTGAGTATACAATACTGATTCTATTGTAATAGAAAAACTCTGTGACATTTTAAATAATGTTCCTATATGGCTTTAACATGGTGCAGCAGTTTAAATATGCCCATAATAATTCCTGCTTCATTCAAAATCCAAATGGCAGATTTCATGTTACACATTGGCATGGGAAAAGAGTTGTATTAAATGGAGCATTGTAATTAGTACAGTGTTATGGGAGTATTTGCATAACCTCCCTCAAATCACATGAATAGTTAGACCTCCATAGAGAAATAAAAGATTAAATGCATTAATTTTTATGTTGAGTGGGAGTGAAAGACAATAGGAAGACTTAATCATGCATACAGGAGCACAAGCCCCTTCCTATTGTGTATAAAATCCCTAAAAATACAGTAAAGATTTTGGATCAGTTCACATGCCATTTTTATGATGTGTGTGAGCTGTTTTAAGATGGCCTCATTAGCAGCGTTAGTAAAGAAGAAATTACATAGGCTGGATACAGGGGTGGGTTCTGGCCGCCTTTACTGCTGGTTCGCTTTGGATGCACGCATGCACATGCGCAGAACTAAAAAAACAAGATGGTGGCGGCGACCGGGGAAGAGGTAAGTAAGAAAAAAAAGTTTTTGCCTTCCCTCAGCCCCCAGCAGCCCTCTGCAAGCTTCAGCAGGGCTGGGGCAAGGCTAAAGGCCCCTGTTTTTGCCTTGCCCCAGCCCTGCTGAAGCCTGCAGAGGGCTGCTGGGGGCTGAGGGAAGGCAAAAAAACCCTCAGTTTTTGTGAAAAACGGGCCATTTTCCACAAAAACGGGCGTTTTTGCCTTGCCACAGCCCCGCTGAAGCCTGCAGAGGGCTGCTGGGGGCTGGGGGAAGGCAAAAAAAAGGCCATTTCCCCCCAAAAATGGGATATGGGGGCAGGGCTTCAGGAGGCCAAAAATGGCTGTATTTGGTATATAAGATGCACCAACATTTCCATGCTATTTTAGGGGGGAAGGTGCGTCTTATACTCTGAAAAATACGGTAGGTACCTAAGCTTTAGTTAAACTTAGTACATCTGGTCTATTAAACAATGAATAGTGTACCTGTTTTGGTCTTAAACAAAATAAGCTAACCTGAACTAATATGTTATTGGGGAAATCAATAGCATTTGCTATTTCTAAAGAATTCAGTTAATTTCTTTTTCTGCTTTGAAAAATTATATATCGATATGGAGACAATCAAAATGGACTTATGAGAAATGCAAGTGATACGAACTAGAATAAATTGAGTTCACCCATCTCTAATTCCTCCTTTCTGTCCCATTTTGCTTTTATGCACTATGAAACTCTTGTCTGAATTTGGCTTAATACAGACAAGGGGAAGGCAACTTGATGTCCTTCATTTTTTTAAGATATTATTCTCTTGAGCATCATCCAGTAATCCAGGAAAATTGTAATGCAAAAACATCTGGAGCTTCCATATCTTAACCCCGATATAACAATTTTTCTATGCATTAAAATTTCATTAAATATTAATATGTAATACAGTATAATGTGAACTGAATAAGGTTCATTCAACTTTGTCATATTTTTAAGACACTTTCTTTTTTAACCATTTTAATCAAACCATGTGTTTGAATTGACTTAGTATAGAGAAGGGGAAAAATAACTTTGCTGTTTTTCTAAAAGATGCATTTAATGTAATGTGATTTTAGCCCCTTACAGGAAGCCTGCAAGACTACCAGCAACTGCTTTAGTCCTATATTTATTTATTCTTCTTAACAAAAACCAAAACCAAAAAAACAAACCCACATTACTCTCTTTTCAGAAATAGCACAAGGGACTCTTGACTTCCATCTGTCTTTTTTTCCCTTGGGTGGTTGTGTGGGAACTGCAAGATAAATGGTTCAGCTGAACCTATTAGCAGCATCTGACATGCCCTGAATATAAACCTGATAGTAAAATCTGGATCTGTCTTCAGAAAACTGTTTGAAGAGCAAAACCTTTAAGACCCTCAGATGCCTACTGTGATATATTTAACAATTAGGTATCACACTAATTAGAAACAAGTATTTTAGTGTGATAGTGCATTAAATTTTCACAATGGTCCAGGGCAATTACTGTATTTTTCAGATTATAAGACGCAACCAGGTTTTGAAGAGGAATTTTTTAAAAAAGTAGGTAGGTAGATAGAGGGATAGAGAAGGAGAGAAAGCGAGAGAAATACAGTAGGTAGGTAGGGAGAGAGAGAGAGAGAGTAGTTAATTAGGTAGGTAGATAAAGGGATAGAGAGAGAGAGAGAAATAGAGAGAGAGAGAAATACAGTAGGTAGGTAGAGAGTGTAGATAGGTAGCTAGAGGGCTAGAGAGAGAGAGAAATAGAGAGAGAGAGAGAGAGTAGGTAGGTTGGTAGAGAGAGCGAGAGAGAGTAGGTAGGTTGGTAGAGAGATAGAGAGAAAAATAGAGAGAGAGAAATGCAGTAGATAGGTAGGTAGGGAGAGAGAGAGAGTAGATAGATAGGTGGGTAGATGTTTCCAAGGGTATTTATCCATATGCTGGAGAAGGAAATCACTGACAACCTGTAGCACCTAAAACTGCTGGCACAGCACTTGACCAATGTAATTCTCATCAATCCATCTAACTAAACAGCTTTCCGAAAAGGGGGGGGGGAGTTTCTGCACTCTGCAAACCTCCCCAAAACGGCCCATTTTTCACGAAAACGGGGCCGTTTTTTTTCCAAATAAAAGACATGAATAGCCTCGGGGGAGAGCTTGCAGAGTGCTCCTGGGGGCTGAGGGGCCAGAAACGAGCAAATAATAGCCCATTGTTTGCGAAAACGGGCCATTTTTTGTCAAAAATATTTGCACGCATGGCCTTATGGAGGCTTATAGTGTGCTCCTGGGGACTGGGTGGGCAAAATTGAGCAAAACATTGACTGTTTTTTGCTCGTTTCTGCCTCCCCAGCCCCCAGGAACTCTTTGAAAGGTTCCATAAGGCTCTGCATGGCCATTTTGGTGAAGGGGGCGGGGCTTCGGGAGGCCAAGAATGCTGTATTCAGTGTATAAGACGCACCCAGATTTGCAGCCTCTTTTTAGAGGAAAAAAGGTGCGTCTTATACTCCGAAAAATATAGTAACTATAGATGAAACACAGCTCTTTTTTTGTGAAAAATAATGAATCTAGCAGTTTAGGGAGATATTTTATGGTTCCCAAAGTTGGATCATGATACATATTTATATTTAAATAATTATACATCATTATGGTAATGAAAACTTTATTATAATAGTATTGGCAAATTGCATCTCCATAGTAGCACTAGAAAAATTCTGGCAATTCCAGCATTAAAGTAACCCCTTTTCTAGTCACAAACCATTTTCCAACAGACATTGGTTCCAATTTCCTATTGCAGTTTCTGTGGGGAAAAATGGGATTCATAATTCTAAGTTATCTATTTTTGACAGTAAACTATCAGTAGATTTTTGCTTCCTGTAAATTTTCATCTTTTTTGATCTTCCTTCTCCAACGTTGCTTATTTCATTATTTACTGACATGACAGAGAAGGAAAGTAACACATTTTAATAATGGATATATAATTCTAGGAAATTTAGTCAAGCTGCTGCTTGCTTGGTGTCAAGAAAATCATTTCCATAAAACAGAAAGTTTTTAGCAAGTTTTAAGCAAAATGAAAAAAAAGTGTTGCTTTTCTGAGGCTTAGGGTCATATTTAACATTAAGTCATCTTGTTTATTACTAGCTTAATGTGATACCTGAATTCACTTTTTATGGGTTTAGTAGACCCTGCAGTTCATTCAATAAACCATGCTACATGTGACCCAAGCTAATAACAATTGATATGGAGTATGTTTGTGTGTATTTTTTCTCTAGATGCAGTTTGTGTAAGCATTTATACAGTGAGCCCATATTCAATAATACAATAGCAGAGTTGGAAGGGACCTTGGAGGTCTTCTAGTCCAACCCCCTGCCTAGGCAGGAAACCCTATACCGTTTCAGACAAGTGGCTATCCAACATCTTCTTAAAGACTTCCAGTGTTGGGGCAGTCACAACTTCTGGAGGCAAGCTGTTCCACTGATTAATTGTTCTGTCAGGAAATTCCTCCTCAGTTCTAAGTTGCTTCTCTCTTTGATTAGTTTCCACCCATTGCTTCTTGTTCTGTCCTCTGTTGCTTTGGAGAATAGTTTGACTCCCTCTTCTTTGTGGCAACCCCTGAGCTATGTTCCTTCTAATTTTTTTCAGTGTGAGTAGAAAAGCATAGTGTTTGAGCAGCACATTTTCATGCCTGAGCACCTGAATTTTTTTCACAGATGTCACCTAAGACAACAACGAAATCAGTATTATTTGTAACTCAAAATTATGTTTATTCAAGGTACCCGCTTAATTAAAAGTGTGGTATAATATCAGTATCACTTAACAACGCTCCTGCTTAGCAACCAAAATGTTGGCTCAGAAACTCTGGCATTTGAAGAACACAAGTCTTAAAGCTGTCAAGTTAACCTTGCACCCCTAACCCTTTAGAAAAAAAAAACCCCAGGGATGTTCAAACCTGACAGCTTTAAGACTTGTGGACTTCATCTCCCAGAATTCCTCCTCCAGTCATGTTGGCTCAGGAACTCTGGCATTGAAGTGTGCAAGTCTTAAAGCTGTCAAGTTCCAAGACCCTTGCACCCCTAACCCTTTAGGGAAAAAAACCCAGGGGTGTTTAAACTTGACAGCTTTAAGACTTGTGGACTTCAACTCCCAGAATTCCTCCTCTCACTCTTCATCTTGATGATGGGCGGATGAGTGGGGGGAGGGAGCTGGAACCGGTTCTAAATGGCCCTGTAGTTTTGTGGAACCTCTTCTGTAGGAGAGGTTAGAACTGGCAGGAACCCACCCCTGATAGAGAGGTGTCTGAAGGACCCAGTGCTTTCATCAAAAACGAGGACAGTGGCATCATGCTGTCCAGACACAAGCTTCACTCCTTTGGTATGTGTGACATCATAATGGACATACTATACGAAGGAGGCAATCTGTCTCCAAAGGAAGAGCTTCTGCCATTTCTCTCTCCTGTCCAACCCTGCCTCCTCTTGATCCCCTCTGCAGAGTCCATTGGTCACACTGTGGCCAATTTCAAATGCCCACATTGGAGGGTGACTTTGAAGACTAAGAATGATGAATCTGATGAATCCTGTTATATAACTAACTAGGGCAGGGGTCTCCAACCTTGGCAACTTTTAAGCCTGGTGGATTTCAACTCCCAGAATGGGGAATTCTGGGAGCTGAATCTGCCAGATTTAAAGTTGCCAAGGCTGGAGACCCCTGAACTAAGATACACTCAGATGGCTGCCATTAAAAAACATTCCTCTAGTTCTTGAGTAGGCAGGAATGTAAATTGCCCAGATCACTGAGTCTTAATATATCTCAGTCATGAGCAACAAGTGCGGAGATGCAGGACAATGTAGAGAAAATGATGGCTGAGTGTTAAAGTTTACCGTTCAGCTATGCCTTGTCTTTTAGCATTTGTCCATTTTAGGTTACAACGGAATGCTCTGGTTAATCATTGAGACAGTCTGGATTAGAAAAAAGGAAGAGAGGAGTGTTAGAAGAGTACAGGGAAATAAGTGATCCACCTTTTTATTTACATTTCCCAATGAAAATTCTCTTAAAATCCCATGGATGAGCCAGGGAGCAAGGACCGTACGTTTTCCTAAGGCAACACCTGGTGACTGCTCCCACACACAACGGATTGGCTCAGAAGCAAGCTTTTATTTCCCCTTGTATGTCCAGTCTAGAGAAAAGAAAGACCAGGGAGGACAGGATAGCAGTATTCCAGTATTTGAGGGGCTGCCACCAAGAGAGGGGGGGTCAACCTATTTTCCAAAGCACTGAGGGCAGAACAGGAAACAATGGATGGAAACTATTCAAGGAGAGAAGCAACCTGGAATTAAGAAGAAACTTCCTAACAGTGAACACAATTAACCAGTGGAAGTGACTTGCTTTCTTAAATTGTAGATGCTTCATCACCCGAGGTTTTTAAGAAAGACTGGAGAGCCAACTACCAGTCTGGAATGTATTATACAATTGTACAGAGCAGGGATGTCAAATTCAAGGGGAATAACTGCTGCCTCCTCCTCCTCCTCCTCCTCCTCCTCCTCCAACAGCACCACTGCATTTGCCACCCAGCGCTGCTGCTGAGGTCAAGCCGCCAAAGCTCCCGCCGGCCCCCCCACCAATGGCAGCGATGGTGGCGCCCCCCCCCTCTGCTTGGAGCATCTCTGCTGGGTCCTGGGTTATCCCTGCCGCTGCCTCCTCCGCCACTGTGCTTTTGAGGAGCCATGAGGCCTTTTTTTCCTGCTCCTGCCCCCTCCGCCGCCTTCCTACTGGCTCCTGCAATGATGCCAACATTGGGTTCCTCCTTGCCACCTTACCTTTGCCAGCGCTCCAGTGCCCTTTTCTCTCCTGTGGTCAGTCTGCACTTGCTGTCCAGCTCCCGGCCCGCAGGAAAAAAAAGGCCTCATGGCTCCTCAAAAGCACAACAGCAGCAGAGGAGGTGGCAGGGGTAACCCGGAGCCCAGCTGAGGTGCTCTGAGCAGAGGGGGAGACACTGCTGCCACCAGCGGGGGTGCAGGCAGAGGTTTTGGCAGCTTTACCTCAGCTGCAGCGCCGGGCTCTCGCGGCTAGGAATGACCACCCACAAAGGACCTCCCAGTTATTAGAAATCACTGTGCATTTGAAACTGCTGTGCGGTGATTTCTAGACATGTGCACAGCCACACAACCGAAATTGGAACACTGCTATCATGTCTCCCCTGGTCCTTCTTTTCATTAAACTAGACATACCCAGTTCCTGCAACCGTTCTTCATATGTTTTAACCTCCAGTCCCCTAATCATCTTTGTTGCTCTTCTCTGCACTCTTTCCAGAGTCTCCACATCTTTTCTACATCGTGGCGACCAAAACTGAATGCAGTATTCCAAGGGTGGCATTATAAAGTGGTATTACACTTCACGTGATCTTGATTCTATCCCTCTGTTTATGCAGCTTAGAACTGTGTTGGTTTTTTTGGCAGCTACTGCACACTGCTGGCTCATATTTAGATGGTTGTCCACTAGGACTCCAAGATCTGTCTCATAGTTACTACTATTGAGCAAGATACCTGTGCATTTCGTTTTTCTTGCCTAAATGTAGAATCTTACTCTTTTCACCATTGAATTTCATTTTGTTAGATAGTGCCCAATGTTCAAGTTTGTCAAGATCTTTCTGTATCTTAAGCCTATCTTCTGGGGTGTTGGCTATTCCTGCCAGCTTGGTGTCATTTGCAAATTTGATGAGTTCCCCATTTATCCCCTCATCGAAGTCATTGATGAAGATGTTGAAGAGTACTGGGCCTAAAACAGAGCCTTGGGGGACTCCACTGCATACCTCCCTCCATGTAGATGCAGTTCCATTGAAGACTACGCGTTGAGTGTGGTTGGTCAGCCAGTTACGAATCTATCTGGTGGTGATGCTGTCTAACCCACATTCTTCTACTTTATCTAGTAGTAAGTTATGGTCTACCTTACCAAATGCCTTACTGAAGTTCAAGTAAACTATATCGACGGCATTCCTCTGGTCCACTAATTTTGTCACTTTGTCAAAGAATGCAATAAGATTAGTCTGGCATGATCTGTTTTTGACAAAACCATGCTGGCTTTTGGCTATTACTTTGTTTACATCTAGGTGTTCGCTAATTCATCACTTGATTATCTTTTCCAGAATCTTTCCTAGTATTGAGGTCAGGCTGATAGGTCTGTAGTTTCCTGGATCTATTTTTTTCCCTTTTTTGAAGATGGGAACCACATCAACTCTTTTCCAGTCCTCTGGCAGTTCCCCGGTGCTCCAGGATCTCTGAAAGATATAGTTCAGTGGTTCTGAGATCTCGTCTGCCAGTTCCTTCAGAACCCTGGGATATAATCCAGCTGGTCCTGGTGATTTGAACTCATCTAGGGTAGACAGGTGGTCACCATTTTCTTCCCTATTTCAACTTGTGTTCCTAATCTGATTTTTGTGGTGCTGTTTTTGGTTGGTTGGACTGTTTTTTCCCTTTGTCTAAAGACAGATGCAAAACATGAGTTAAATAGTTCTGCTTTCTCCCTGTTGCTTGTCATCTTCTTGCCACTTTCTCCCAGCAATGGACCAATTGTTTCCTTAACCCTTTTCTTGTTTTTAACACGTTGGAAGAAGCTTTTTTTTGTTATTTTTTACTTTTATGGCAAGCCTTTCTTCATTGCAAGGCTTAGCTTTCCCCACTTCATCTTTACAGGCTCGGGCTATTTGCTGATATTCTGCCTTAGTTATATCCTCCTCTTTCCACTTTTTATACTTATCTTTTTTGTCTTTCAATTTGTCAGAGAGTTCTTTATGCAGCCATGCTGGTTTCTTTTGGGAGCTGTTATTTTTCTTCTTCATTGGTATTGTGCTAGACTGGGCTTTTATAATCTCATTTTTCAAGCTTCTTGAGTTGTTTTCCCCTTGAAGATTCTCATCCATGGAATTCTTTCCAAGCTCTGTCTAAGTTTATTGAAATTAGCTCTCTTGAAGTCCAAGACTCTAGTTTGACTTTGTTCTACTGCTTGTGTTTGCATAATGTTGAATTCCAATATTGCATGATCGCTTGCCCCCAAGGTTCCTGTGGCGTCAATACCTTCTATCATTCCATTTAAGCAGTGAGCCCACTTTTTAGCTATACGGTATATTCCAAAGAAAAGGCAACCATGGTCGAGCTCCAGGATTTTCCAGTTCACTGTAATTCCTTTGATTACTGCTATGGCATTTTGGTTTTATAACCATTATTATTTTCTTTGTTGTAGAAAATGGAACTTTTCAAAAACCTTTTTTTGCTATTCCAATTAATAACAGGAACAAATTTCCTTTGATCCAAATTGTAAATACAGAAATATTCCATTCTAAAATAGAATAAAAAATATCAAGGGAGTCCACAAGAAGAGATGTGAAGGCAGCAGGAGAAAAAAGGAGATGATTTAGTTTGGTAGCTTCCCATACAGTGAAAACAAATTAATTAATTAATTAATTAAATTTCTAAACCGCCCCCTCTCCCCAAATGAGTTATACTTTTAGGTTCAGCCCAAAAAAAATATTGAAAATAGATACAGAATAAAAGGATGTTATATAATAACTCACAAATGTACAGAATTCTCATAGGCATCAAACAAGATAGTAGCTATGAGCTTAGATGCTTTTAGAAGAAGAAAAGAGTAATCCATAGAAGAAAAGTCTATGGCTAAGTATTTTATTTATTTTATCAATTTATATAGCCTTCTTCAACAAATGATTCTGGGTGGTGAACAACATTAATATTAGACATTATAGGTACTTTGATGGAAATGCCATGTCACAGTTGCTGTATAGCAACACTGGGAAATTGTTATTTCATTTGGCTCTGCTCAGGAATTTTTAGTTCTGGTTAACCATTGCAGAAAAAAGAATGCAGGAATAGATGTCTCTAGTATGTTCCAGGAGAGAATTATTCTTGTATATCTGGATTATTTTTTTTGAAAAGCACAAAGTTGACCTGATCATACCAGATTAAGAAGATAAGCCATGTGATCCAATCCTTAAATTCCTCACACTATTTTAATATATGCATTTGAGAAAGAGGAGCAGCAGCAACAGTTGTGTTTGTCTATTTCTGTTATTCTTTCCTTTTGTTGTTGTTTTTGTTGTTGTTGTTGTTAGTCGCAAAGTCATGTCTGACCCATCGCGACCCCATGGACAATGTTCCTCCAGGCCCTCCTGTCCTCTACCATCCGCTGGGATCCATTTAAACTCATGCCTACTGCTTCAGTGACTCCATCCAGCCAAAGACAAGGTGGCAGCACCTATGGCGGCACAGAGAGAACCACTTTGGGGGTGTGGCAGGCCTGGATCGCTGCCCGTTCCAGTGACCCAGGGAGCCATGTTATTAGCAGTGTGGCAGAACTGGTCCGAATTGATGGGAACCCACCTCTGATGCATATGCTATTTAATATGTACTATCCCAGTGGTGGGCGCTACTGGTTTGGTGGACATGTCTAGGTCGGGGCAGGGCCATGTGACTGAGTGGGTGTGGCCAACATGACATCACTCCCACCCACACAGTTACATGCTCTCCCACCTAGCCACGTCCACAGGAAAAGTTTTAGGATTTTTCCTTATCTATCTCTGCCCTCCCTTCGCTAGTTGCCCCCGTTTCATCGCTTCCTCCCCCCCACTTCTTTGGTTACTTACTTTCTGCAGCGGTTGGTCCTGTCTGGCAGGCAAGCTGACTGGAGTTTTTGGCAACCCCCAGCCAGCCACCACTGCTGGGAAACAGGTGACAGGCAAAGAAGCCTCCCAGTCATTGCCTCTTTGCATACCAGTTCTGAAAGAGGTTGGCGGTTGGCCACAGGCTGCTGAAAAGCCTTCCAGTCGGTGAAAAGGCAGCTGCCATTGTTGCCATCTTCTTCAGCAAAGCACATCCCATCGCCTTGTAAATCCATTGCTGAATACCACCTCTGTACTGTCCTTAGAATTTTTTTACTTAATGCATTGTTTTAAGCCTATTTTTCTATCCCTTATAATAAAAATATGCAGGAACAAGAAAGTTGTCTGGAACCAGAACACCAGAATAGGTTAGGATGAGGTGGTTAGAAAAAGTATCAATTTAGATATATTAAAAAGTGCTTAACTATGTAACAAATTTTGGAAAGTTAGGGAATTTAAGTTTTTGGAAGTGAAATGTATTTTTAGTATGTGGTACCCAAAAATAATGTTATGGCTATTGGAATAGGCATGAGTAGAACTTTGCAGTAGATCTCACCCAATTTTTGAAATTAACCATTACATAGCTTTAGTTAGATGGACGATGTGGATTTGCTGATCTGACTCAGGTCACCAAAATGCAAAGTTTAGCAGCATTTTCCTTCTCATAGATTATATAAGGATTGCAGGATGTTTGGCTTCTTCCTCTCATCCCCCTGTCTAAAAGTCTGCCCTGTTTTTGTGGTACTATTCCAGCAAATCCTATTTCCAAAGGGAATTGAGATTCAATGTGTGCTTTAGCCTTCTGTTCTGTTTTCTGCCATTAGCAATTTGTTCAACATATCCTTATTATGTTATACATATATACACACCAGTGGTGGGTTTCAAATTTTTTTAGAACCTACTTGGTAGGTGTGGCCTATTTTGTGGGCATGGCTTGGCAGTCATGTGACTGGGTGGGAGTGGCCAATTTGTAAAATGTGGTGAAACTCATTTAACAGCGCTCTTGCTTAGCAACCAAAATTTTGGGCACAATTGTGATAATAAATGATCTTTCTTTCTTTCTTTCTTTCTTTCTTTCTTTCTTTCTTTCTTTCTTTCTTTCTTTCTTTCTTTCTTTCTTTCTTTCTTTCCTTCCTTCCTTCCTTCCTTCCTTCCTTTTCCTTCCCTTCCCTTCCCTTCCCTTTCCTTTCCTTTCCTTTCCTTCTTGTTGGGTCACCGGCAGCAGTGGGGCAGACTTACTTCTGGGTCCTGTGGTGGAACCTCCTCTCACCGGCTCTCTAAATTTCACCATCCGGCTCTCGCGAGTAGGTGCGAACCTGCAGAAACCCACCACTGATACACACAATTATTACTTGTTACATTATATTAATTATAAATGATTATATGTGTGTGTGCGCTTATTAATATAAATATAATTATTACATGTATTTCTATCACAATTGTATTTGAAAGGATAGCATTTTTCTGAAAAACAAAAACAAAGGGAAGAATATTGGTATAGAGTCTTCATTTAAAAATCACACCTTGGACTGGCAACTTGATCCTTAAACAAAGCAGTCATGAAGTGAAACTGAGACTGTGCTTATAATCTTACTTCAGCTTTCTTTTGCTTTACAAACCTACAAAGGTCTTAAATGTGAGGATAGACCACAAAGTTACATTTTTAATAATCACTGCAGAACTGTGAACAGTAGCTAAACAAGGCAGTCTCTAAATAAAAGACTCCCTTTACTGAGAGTTTTATTATCACGCCCATTTCCCTCTGATAAATATCCACTAAATTTTGGGTTAATACAAAACCTTTGTGCTGGAAATAAATGGAAACAAACCAAAATGAAGCACTTTCTTTTGTTAGAACTCTTTATAGCCATTGCTGGTAAAGCTAAATGATTACTAACACAAGAAACATTTTAGCCTACTTTAGTATAAACTGATTTAGGCAATAAAAATCAATGAAATTAAATTCAAATGTATGTCTGATCAAGTTGGATTTGATTAATTGTTTATTTTATTGGTGCTGTAGAACACAATACTTGTACAAAAGTTGTCTTCCTTTAAATAATCCCTCCGCATATTTAACTGTCTTCTAAACAACTTGATTATCCTGAACTTTTAATTGAATTCATAATGCATATAGAAGCTTGCACCATTTTGCATAATTTTTGTTAATTATTATTGGAGTGAAATCTGACCTATATAGGTAAAATTATGAATGTGCATTTAACCTTTCCAATCTATATTTTTTTCCTTCTTTGCTGAAAATTAAAATGAATTCTCCATTGACTACCAGTATTAAAGTATATTCACAATTGTTTCATATTAGAAATGCCATATTGATTTTGCATGAACAGTATGATTGGGCAAACAGGTTGCGATAAAATTAGGGGTTCATTCTCCAATTCAGTATGGAACCCTGTATCTCACACTATTGCTCTCAAATATGGCATACCTAAAGCGTATTGGAACTACCCTGTTCTTTATCAAACTTCAAAGTCTGAACATGGTCTCTTTCTCTAAGACTGGGAACGTTTGTCTATTGGTAAAAGAATGAAATCCATCAAGCAAGTAGCCTATCTCAAACCATGGCTAATGTTCAGACTAACTCCAAAGGTATCCACAATTTTCAGCAATGATGTCTGCTGATACTGAACTTCTACCCATTTGTTTGTTTGCATATTTAACATAATCTCAAAAATTCACAGTCAATTATTTGGGGGTGGGGAAGGTTATGTTGTTATTACTGTAATTTCAATACTAAAAATAAGAATTGTTTACAGCAGCGGTTCTCAAACTTTCCTTCATCACAAATACTTTTCATGGCCATATACTATGGCCATGGCCCAAGATTTAACTCAATATTTAAATCATAACATTTCTTCAAGCCTCTTTCTCTTTTGCAGCTGTCTCTTTAAGACAATAAACATTCCACCATCTTGAATCCACTTTCACTTCTAACATCCTTCTTTCTGGAGCCATCTTCAACTTTGCCAGCCTAGGGCGTCCTGTCGTTTACTGCAGATTTGAAGCCCTTCCTTTGGATCAAACAGGGACTTTGTGGTATCCCTGTGATTAGCAAAGATTCGGCTTCATCTTTGCTGTCCCTACAGGACAGTTTAGGTCCAATTGGACCATCCAGCGGCAAAAGAATCAACGATGATCTTGCAGCAGCAGGATCAAGCGTTGTATCGTTGTGACGCAGACTCCTCTTCTCGGCTATGACACATTTTTAGAAGCTGCCTTAGTAAACAATCTTATAATGGATTTGCACATTTACAACAAGCCATGTTGAATCATGTTTCTTTAAAATAGTTTACACTCAGCTTTAAGTCATGATTTACAAATCACAGTTTCAGATTGCCTAACATGCACTAAATTAAACTAAGCTAATATAACCTGAATATGATATGTTTATTTATTTGATTCAATAACTCACATGTGAGACGATGATGTGCTTGGTTTAATTTGTATGTAACATGAATTCTGAAATAAGTGGATTAAATGGTACTGGTTAGAGTTAAATGCAGCATTTAATATGGAAAGTTCTCAAGGAATGGTCTTTTGATGTTAATATTTGAGCAGAAAATCTGGAGTTGTGCATTATATAAATTCTTGTCATTGATGGAAACACAGATTAATGTGATGGGCAGAAACACTCTTCTTTTGGGGTACAACAACACTATGACCATTTCTATAACTCCATACAAGGTCAAATACCCAACTTCTTTAATTTAGGGAGCTAAAGAAAATAATTATTTAAGTTAATTACAAGTTGAAATTGCTGGTTAGCCAGTTTTGGGAGGACTGTTATCCTGAAAAGTAGGATATAAAACTTGATTTATTTTTCAGTTTCTGCCAGATCATCTTAAAGTTGCTGCAATCTCTCTAGCAGGAGATCACATTACCATGGCAATTTTAGAAACTGGAATAAAATCTCCATTAATTACTCTATTAAAGAAAATTGTTTGTCACCAAATGTAATTGTGCCCTCTTCTACACTAAAAACATCTAGAGGCTGGTGTAAAAGGCAAAAAGTTTTGTCCTGAAACTTAAATGATTCATACCGTTATTTTACACACAGACCAATGAAGACCTTTTGGAGTTTTTTTTTAAAAGGCAGAGATTATTACATAATTGGAGTTTATAAATTATAATTGGATCCAAATTTCCCCCCCCCCCTTTAATCTTAAAAATTAACATCCTATAATGTAGTAGTACCTAATTCGACTAATTTTTCCTGCTGTTACTAGAAAAATGATTACAATTTATTATGCTCAGATGATAACAGAATGGTCCCTTGAAATTTTCATTGAAAAGTATGACTGTAAATACAATCATTCAGTAATTCTAGGTAGCGCCCATTAAGGTCTGGGCAGCATACAAGCTTAATAAATAAGAATAAAAAGTAAGCAAAGATAGTACCAATACTAGAATATCCAAAATGCTATTGGAACACATCAGCATTGGCAAAATGACCATCAGTCAATTGCAAAAGGCAGCTTCATTTGGAACAGCTTACATCCTGCAATGAACTGTACCTTTAACAAGGTACAGTATCATTACTGTACATTTAACAATCAAATAACATCATCTCCCTATCTCAGGACCTGAGGGAAGGACTGCATAGATCAGGGGTCTCCAACCTTTGCAACTTTAAGTCTGAAGCAAAGCTGGCTGGAGAATTCTGGGAGCTGAAGTCCTTCAGACTTAAAGTTGCAAAGGTTGGAGACCCCTGGCATAGATGGATAAAATGCCAAATCCCAGGTAACCATTTGGCTGAATGTGCAATGAAACATAAGAAGAAGAAAGTATCAAGCTATGACTACTTATTATATGTATTGTTTACAGTAACTTAAATGATAATATGACTGTTTCAGTTTGGGCTTATCTGAACATGAAGCGAATTGTAACACCAGTTTAGGGCTAGTGTTATACACAATCATGTCATTTTGGATTTTTCAACAAATCAGAGCTAATACAAGCATAAGCTATGGCTTAATGTGATATGCAAACCCAGTAGCTTAACATGCTTTACTTCAATGAATGCAGGTAGTCCTTGACTTACAACAGTACATTTGGTGACTGTTAACTGAAAAAAAATAACTGATGACTGTTTTTCATAATTACATCCATTAGAGCAGTGTTTCTCAACCTTGGTGACTTAGGTCCTGTGGACTTCAACTCCCAGAATTCCCAACCAGCTGTGGGAATTGAAGTCCACAGGACTTAAAGTCGCCAAGGTTGGGAAACACTAAATTAGAGCCACCCCATGGCACATGATCAAAATTTGGATGTTGGGCAACTGATTCATATTTATGACCGTTGCAGTGTCCCAGGGTCATGTGATCAGCTTTTGTGACCTTGTGATAAGCAAGGGGAAGCCAGATTCCCTGAACAGCCACGTTACTAACTTAAGAACTGTAATGTTTCACTTAACAACTGTGACAAAGGTTGTAAAATGGGGCAAAATTCACTTAACAAATGTTCCACTTAGTGCAGGTAGCTGCACTGGCTACCTGTGGCCTTTCGGGTGCGCTTCAAGGTGCTGACGACCATCCTCAAAGCGCTCCATGGCTCAGGGCCTAGCTATATTCGCGACCGCCTCTTGCCCCATACATCCCTTCGACCGATCCGCTCCCACAGAGAGGGCCTTCTCAGGGTACCGTCGGCCGGGCAATGCCGGTTGGCGGTGCCCAGGGGAAGAGCCTTCTCTGTGGCGGGCCCTGCCCTCTGGAACGACCTACCCCCCGATTTACGCACCATCGTGGACCTCCGCCTTTTCTGCCAACGTCTTAAAATTCATTTATTTCATCAAGCTGGCCTAGCATAATCCCCCATTCTGACTCTTATAGGGATAATTTTATAGGGAAAATTTTATAGGGATAATTTTAAAATTTTAGAGTTTTATCAATTTTAGCACAGGGAATATTTAATTAGTTTTTAACAATTTTGGACTTTTGTATTTTGTATGTTTTAATGAAGCCTGTGTGCCGCCCTGGGTCCTTTTTTAGGAGAAGGGTGGGGTATAAATTTATTAAAAACAAACAAACTAAAAAACCATAAATTTTGGGCTCAGTTGTGGTTGTAAGTTGAGGACTATCAATTGGTACAACTGAGAAGCAGTTTTTTTGTGGCAGGTCACCATAACTTTCCCACCTCAACATCTTATAGGTGTGTGGACTTCAACTCCCAGAATTCTCAACAATAGGTATGATAGTTGGGACATTCTGTGAGCTATGATCACATACAGCAGGGGTCCCCAACCTTTGCAACTTTAAGTCTGAAGGACTTCAGCTCTCAGAATTCTCCAGCCAGCAAAGCTGGCTGGAGAATTCTGGGAGCTGAAGTCCTTCAGACTTAAAGTTGCAAAGGTTGGGGACCCCTGACATGCAGTATTTAAAAGGAAAGGCTGTGAAGCACAACCAGTGGAGTCCATCTGCATTAGACACCCCCAGCTCTTACCATATAGATAAATTACTTGCTATATCTCTCTATTTGAGTGCTGCTTCATATCATATTCAATCAATACTTACTGCTTCCTTTCTCCCAACTTTAAAAGGTTAGGATTATTTGGAGGAATGTTCCAGCAATA